>QLOH01000476.1:600000-808335 GCA_026901365.1 Sesbania bispinosa | reverse complement strand
AAACACAGGCCATGAACACAATCACTTGAAGCACAAGAACAGATTAGGTACTTTTCATTTTCCAGCGGGATACTTATTGAATACCTAGCTTATTCCATAATTTTTATTTGCAATAAGCCAAAGGGTAACAAATATAGACAAAAGCAGAAGAAAAACTCATGATAAAGTTGCTTTGAAAAAACTGGTCTCAAGGTTTCATCAACTCTCTTTTACCAGGCTGACTGACTAAACAATTAAAAAGGAGTGACAAGTTTTGATGATATCATACCTTTCATCATCAAAAAATTTGCAAATACTACAGTACTTTGCCATTAAGAGACGACCACAGGAAGGTGTTACACAAACTGGTCCGACAGGCTGTTTGAAGGCAGCGCATGCACTCATCTCAGTCGTAGCCTTCCTGCAAATAAATTGATATGCTAACTGAAAGTTTAAAAGCTGGATTGAAAATATGAAGATCATGGATATACAATGTAAAGAAAATTTCCAGCAATAATATATTAGCACATCATTTATAATTTAGGATAGTTTATATGCTATTTAATTCAATATTTAATTCAATAAATAATGTGATAATAGAACTTTCACAATAAATTTGATAGCAGTCCACATTAATCCATGTGGCAATTCTATTTTATTTTAAAAAAAATATAATATAAAATAATGAATTAAGAAATTAGATTTTTTTTATCATTGTGGAAGTTTGAATCTTTCTTTATTTTTTAGATTTTTTTTTGTTTATCTCTTCCAGAAAAGTATTAACAAAATAGAAATGTTATTCTTTGAATTTTTTTTTAAATTTTAAAACATGACAATCTCCTTGTCCTTCAAATGTTTCATTTAAATTTTAAAATATATCATTATACAGCAATTTCCTTATCATTCAAATGTTCTCATTTAAATTTTAAAACATATCATTCTTTATACTTGAACTTTTTTTTAAGTTATTTTTAAAGTATTAACAAAATAAAAATCCAATACATTGCTTGGGTTAAAATACTTGTTTTTTTATTTTATAAAAATTATTTTTAGGGTATTATAGTTTAGTTTTTTTTTAATCAAATTTGTTAATATTATATTTTTTTAGTAAAAATTAAAATAGTGCACTAAATATTTAAATAGATAGTGTAGTATGAAAAATAACCTAAAAAATAATAAAATAGAAATAACTACAATATTTTACTTATTCCCATTTTACTTTTGGATTGCAATAATAATTTTTTTCTTTTGGGTAATATTTGTGTGTTTATAAAACAGCTTTTTAGGTTTTGGGTATTCCATGGGACATTGATACTAAGGGCTTGATTCGCTTGAAGGAATATATGTGCAAATTTGATGAACTAGAATATCATATACTTTATTAAAAAATGAATTAAAAAGTATAAATAGTGAAATAATTAAAATCGAGAAAAGGAATAATCTATTGAAGTTATAAATAGAGTAATAAAGAATTTTTAAATTGATGGTAAAAAGAATTTTAATAAATTATGAGATAAGACTTCTATTTTAGTCAAACAACCTTATAAGTTAATAAAATAAGTTATAAATTTGTTATAAGAGTCAAACACGCTCTTAACTTATATGGAATCCGACCAAGGTCAAGGACGCATTATGCACAAATTTACCTATCCATTGAATGGTCACTAACTTTGTCATGGCAGAACCTACAGGTGAATAGCTTTCCACAGCAGGCAGCACGGAGTTTACAATTTCTTTTGTAATGTTCGCAACCAAAGGATTTTTTCTCTGGATCACGAAATGAAGGAGAAGTTTCCAACAAATCTTTTCCTTTAGAAGATTCACCTCCTGTTGCTTGAGATGACTTCTGCTGAGAAGCTATCCAGCGACTAAGAATGACCAAACAATTTGAAAGAACATAAGAAAGACATATCAGTATATATAAGGTATATAAATATTACAGAAGAAACAGACCTGGTCATTAGATTTTGAATTAGATATGTTTTTCTTGGATCAAGAGTTGAATCTCGAGAAACTTTTCTTATTTCTGATTCAAGTTCATTCTGGTTCATCCTGAATATATCTTTCCATCCAGGCCTGAAGGCTTGAAAGCTATGCTCTGAGTCTTCATAGGCATCAGCACCTGAATATGAGTACATTAGACAGGGATCCCATACTCTTGCATTCAAATAATTGGAGTTATTAAGTTTAAGCTCTAACTTCACTGCATATTTTCCAGCTGCACAGAGGGAATTAGTTTCTGAGAATTCAAACAATATTTTGGAAAAAGCACCAAACCTGGTGAATGGTCTCGAGGTGTAGTGATATTTAAAGATGAAGCAGGTCCTTCCCACCATTCATTAAGCCACTCATTGAACATAGTGTTTTTCGTAGCCTGTTTCCATGTGTCTATCATTTTTTTTGCTCATCTTGTGTGAGAGCAGTAGTTACCCATGGCAACATTGATTGGAGAACCTCTGCCCCTGTAGTACCAATTATACGACCAACAATCTTATCTTGTTCTTCCACAGAAAAGTGTTTATCAAACAAGGGCCATAATTCAAGTTCCTCCCTAAGAAGATGCTGATCTAGTGTCACTCTGATAGACTTGCACATGCCCTGAATCTTTGTAGAGAGCTCGTTGTAATTTTGTATGGTATCAGAGCAATCAGAATAATTAGAGTAACAGTTGGTTAGATGGTCAGACGAAATCCTTTTATTTAGTAATTCATGTAATCGAGTAAGCTGAGTGAGTCCAGAAGAAATATCCAAAAATAACTTATCTTCCTGCTGGTGGTCCAAAGTGTAAGAATGACTCACATTGTGAAGATTCTCTTTTGACTCTAATTCTGGAAATACTATATCATCTTCTGCATTACTATGAGCTCTATACAAACCCCACAACAAGCACAATCTACCAGTGAATTGCTGAATGAAAATATCATCACAATCATTAAGTTTTCCGGATTCAACATCTAAATATTCCAAGTCTTTACGGATGGCTTTGTGAAATTTAAATATGTTATCAATAGGCCTTGTTGTAAATTGATTGTCAACAGAGACTACATCAGTTTCCCACATAAAAAGACTGGAATTGAGGAAAGGTGCAGATGGACAATCAGATAAGGCTCGCAGAGACTTTGTTAGGGAAAAAGAACCACCTCCTAGATGATTTCTGTTCACCCCTAATCCAGGGACACAGCAAGACTGATTATTAGGTGAGTTAAGAGTTTCTCTTGTTACCATCAAGTTAGAAGCATCATTGTCTTGCTTTGGTTCTGGATTTCCATGCTTGACTGGTCCAATGTCGCTATTTGCATCATCTTGTTTAACGTGCGAAGATTTTTCATTGGGACTGAATGAAGGTTCACACATGCAAAATGATAGGCTAGTGCTTTCCGTCTCCATCAATCTCCTGGCAGGACATAAACCTATCACACTTGAAGAGAAGCAACTGTTTCTGGAATGTCTGTTGCATGCCCAACCAGAAAAAAGGGTAACCAATGCATGATCTGAAGCTGGGGCTGCACCACATAACTAAATGTCAGCAACATAAGTTTAAAAGAAAAAGGAAAAAAAACGCATGCTTCAGTAAACAGATGATGAGATGCATGTGTTTTTATGATGAATCAATATTGCACCTGCCATATACATATTCTGAAGAAACGACCTAACTTCTGTTTCACTAAGTGATCCTACTAGCCATGGTAATACGCTTTCGATCAATTTCAAGGGCATCAAGCACAAGCTTTCATAAAGTAATTCTCGTTGCCTTTGGTGGCTAAATAGCTTTCGTGCAAGTGGAAGAACCTACAAGAATAATATTCTTGTTAGATGGCTCACAAGAAAAGAGATGCTCAACCAAAACGTAAAGATCTTAATGTTGCATTGAAGTGGTATAAAATATTCTAAAAGGGAATAGATGAAGCTTGGGTTTCAGGTAGACAGGCATCAAACATAAACAAACTTTGGCCAACTATATATCACCAATTCACCATCCCCCAACCAGGTATAGCACCTTGTCACTTCTAAAATAGACATATACTCACCTGAGCTTCCTCATTTTCAAAGTGCTTCAGTACGGTTTTCATTATTTGTTCAGTATGGGAGCTCAACCTAATATAAAACTCAGGGGAGGAGGGGTTGGCTCCAGCACTTTGGATACCTTCTATCAGGCACCTCAGATTGTCAAATTGGAGTTCTTCATTTGTGTGGTTTGGAAAAAATACAGCTCTGAATTTATAGCGGGAAATATAACTTTGTCCTCAGCAATGCTTCAGTCAAGAAAACAACAAAACTTATTTAGTATTTAGGCAGATAGAGAGATGAAGTGCAAAAAAACAGATACAATGATTTAGGGCCTGTTTGGTTTGCATTTTCATCATTTCCTGTTTTCATTTTCTGTTTCCTGTTTTATGGAATTTTACAAAGGAAAAACTGGAAATGCTGGAAACAGAATTTTTTTGTTTCCAGCATTTCCAGTTTTTCCTTGTAAAATTTCAGAAAACAGGAAATAGAATGAAAACAGGAAATGGAAATACAAATCAAACAGGCCCTTATGTTTTCTCTTTTTTTTTCATCTTTCATTATCTTCTTTCTACTTCTCTTTTTGAGTCTTTGTGTTAGTCTAAGTTTTCATTTTTAAGAAGAGTGATAGGAATTACATTTATCCAGAAAAGAGAGGTTGAATTAAGAAAGGAAACTGATATTATGACAAAATGTAAGAGCAATCACTCCCAGCCAAGGAAAGTCCCATAGGCCCCAAGCTATAAGCTGATAATTGCAAAAATATCACATGCCCTCTCTCCATCTAAAACTCTCCTTTTTAGAGAGATCAGAGATCTGTTTTCTATCTCCTACAACTAACTGTACCTCCTATTTGCTGTATGCATGTTAATTCTTTATTTCCCCCTAAGGTGGGTTTAGGTCTATGGGAGTTAACCATCAGAGCCCTTTTCGACCCAATTTTAATTGTAGTTGGATTCAGAATCCTATCATAGCGACAGGAAACAAATCTGATATAGTTAAATAATCTTTACATATATGCAATGTCCGATTCATAAGCATGGATGTATTGACTTACATACACACATGCAACTCTCTCTATCTCTCTCTGACTCACATGCAAGAACGCGCACACTCGCTCACATTTCTGATCACTGATTCTCCTTCTACGTGGTCCAAGACCCTTAATATGATGCAAAAAGGCACCCACATAATGCACTTTGCCAGAATTAAGGGCAAAAATATGGACAGACAGGGTAAATATACACCTATGAAAGATGCAGACTTCAGTTATAAATTGAAGCCTCCCATTAAATGAAGACAAGTCAGAAAATTCTTCAGATAGGTCCATCTTCCTAGCTGTCTCAGCTAAATCACTCAATTCTTGCTTTATAGCCTTATGCCAAGTAATAATTCATCTAAAGGACATGATAAAGTGGAATTGTTAGGATCTTCACTTAGCTCCACCCATTTCCTTTTGACAGTTTTGGAAGGTCCACAGTCACAGTACTCCTTTTCATTATTATGACTGGGTAAATTGCTTGTTCCAGCATCCTGCCATTGAACCTTAGTATCATGCGTGCAGTTGTGCATTTAATGTTTAGTCCCTCCATCCATCCAAAGATGACCTTGACATTGAGCAAATTGAAGTTGAAACTTTATTTGGATAAAAGCATCCTGTCATATCATGCAACCTAAAGAACACTTACCTGATGAAGGAGCTTCTCTTTGGGAATAATAGTGCACAAGCACCTAAGTAGTTCCTGATGCTCATCAGATGATATATATGAAGCAAGCCAGGGAAGAAATTCTGCCATCATTTTAACTGGTATGCTACAAAGAAATTGCCATACTAATGATGCCTGCTCTTCAGATGAAAATTTCTCAATGACCAAAGGGAAGACCTGTCAAATGAAATGACTGAATGTTGGATTTTGTAGAACTTGGTATCATGAACACTGTACAGCTGGTTGGTGAATTATCTAACAGTAAACGGTATTTGCAACCTAATATACTGTATCAGTAATATATGTTTAATATACATATAACATCAGCGCTCAGCAACCACATGCTCTCCATGACAGCAGTAAATTCAAATTTATGCATATAGATACATCATGTGGGTTTGTTTGTCCATAACTTACATTCTACATTCATTTTCCAAGGATAAAAAGACCCTTTAAGACAAAATGGGAAATGACTGCATATATTGAAGTTCTTGTTTTCTGGGATACAAGGATGCTTATATCAAAGCGTCTACAATTGATCAATGATTATCCATCCAGCCCAAACAAGAAAAGAAAATCAAATTAGCCATTTGTAAGAGCAAACGCAAGATACGAAGAAGGAACAGCTACAGGCATCGTTTTGGAACAATAAGTATTGATTGGCCTTAATGTCCATATATGACCCATTTAAATATTTTTCCCCACGATAAAACATTATGATATATTTATTTGTCTAGTTATTGAGAACAAATGCAACATTCTAACTGAAGGCATGGAGAAAGAAATAAATAAGTAGTACAGATTCTACAGACAATGTCCTTGAATTCTGAACCCAAATTAAAATTATTCACTAACACTAAAAATCTGGTAATCTAAGTGTGAGAATGATGCTACTAACCAATCAGATAAGTGATCAAAATATACCTGTTCCTCTTCCTTAAACATATGCTGGCTAATTGATGTTCGAAGGGCTCCAGTACAAGAAGCTAATTCTCTTCGATAGCTCTCTTCATTTAGCAAATTGGAATTTAGCAGCTCGAACAACTGATTGAAAAGAAGACCCTCCCCCTCATGTTCCAAAAAATACGCGCTTGCAACATTCTTCACACGTTTATCTAAGGCAGGAAATATGACCTATAAACCCCAATTAGACACGATAACATGTCATATGAAACTACACTATCAAGGAATCACATATCATACCTAGTAACGAGTCTAAGAATAAAAATGCATAACTTTAATAGGTATCCGCATACTGTAATATGGTTCCAAAGAACCAGTGACTGCAGCAGAATGATGTATATCCGCTGTAACACTTTGTATCTATCTAAAAGTTCTCATAGACCTCTTTTTAATTTCCAACCGTAGTTAATCTTTCTATACAGAATACCCAACCCCCTCACCACTAAGGCACTAACCCAATCCTATTGCCTTACTCGTGTAAGGCCCTTCTAATGTATATCACAAGCATACTCAACTACTTAATGAGGAGTGAGGACACATGTCTTGTGCCTTCTCTGTTTTGAATTCAACAATTTACCATTACGATCCTTGCAATTATCAAGGAGAAACTAACAAGGTCAAGCTAACATGTAACTAAAAGAGGACGTATCACTCTGCAGTGTGTAAGGAGAAATTGAACTAAAGAATCGAAAAGAAAGCACGTGAAACAGTTGGATTTACAATTCGTACCAAAAGTAACCGCGACTTCTACACCAATTGTAATAGATTTTTGCTATTTAGTCCAAGATGAATTGCATGAACGTGAAAGAAGAAAAAGAAAAAACGCATGACGAGAGGGGGAAAAAGTGAGAAATATGTAGCATAAAACATGAACACACCTGGTCCTCGGCATTACAGTGGTGCTTATAGATGGTGCGAAGAAAGTGACAGCGGTGGGACAAGGATTTTAGGTCAGAGGGATCATCGTGGTTGGAAACGAAATCCAAGGCGGCTTGGTGAAGGGACTGGAGCTCAGAGTTAATGGCTTTGTGGAAC
Source organism: Sesbania bispinosa (assembly GCA_026901365.1). NCBI lineage: Eukaryota > Viridiplantae > Streptophyta > Magnoliopsida > Fabales > Fabaceae > Sesbania > Sesbania bispinosa. Next base: position 800,647 of record QLOH01000476.1, on the reverse strand, counting down.
AGAGAGAATATGAGAATCGGCGATTGGAGGAGGAGGGAGGTGTTGGAGCAAGTGCTCGAAGTGGAAGGATCCGTGGAGGTTACAGTGCCTGGCATTATGGCAACGCCGCCGCCGCTGCCACCACTAGCTTGCGTGGTGGCCATTGGTAGCGAACCCCTTTCTTTCTATTTCTTTGTTTGTTTGTTTTCTGTGCTTCAAGCTAGAAAATGCACAACAGAGGAGCGATTGTGGTGTTGGGGTGGCACAAAAGAAAAGCATGAGAAGCTTTAACGATGGGCAGTGTAGTAGTACCTGCACTGGTGAAGAAGATAAAGGAGGAGGGAACATTTTATAGTTGGCACACGTGGCTGTGATCCGTTCCACTTATGCCTTTCTTCGCGTGCAATGAAAAAATATGAATTGCAATAAAAAAAAATTAGGAAATTAGGCTCTTGCTTTAGATGATAAAATATATAAAAGCAATTAAAAATTTAACACTTAAAATTATGAATTTTTTTAACCCAAGGTATGCAAATGCATTGGCCAGATATTAATCCCTTTCAGAGGTAACGAGCATTCAAGGAGAGGGCCATTTTCAGAGAGAGAGAGGGAGACAAAAAAAACAGACAACAAGGAGACAACAAGGGGGGGGCCGAAGCGCGCCAGAACAGCCCAGCTTCTCTTCTTCTCTCATTTATCTCTATATCTCTCTTTGTTATACAAAATGTTGTTATACAAACAACATTTCTCTTTTCATACACACTACAAGGGATAAAGATGATAAGAGACTCTATCTGTGCCGAGCTTTATTGTTATACAATATATTTTTAATTGAATCAAGGGTATCCCCAGCTGATAGCTAGAAACTCCTCCTTTCAAGGCGTAAAAATCACTAGAATGCTTTGTTTCCTGTCAAAATGCTTAAGGGATCCACCAACAGTATCAGACTTTGTTGGTTGGTATAAAATATCTATATATGACTATATATAGCTTTTTATTTTGTAGTGTATTAATTCAAAAGTTGTTACACAATAAACATTAGATTTAAACCCTTAGATATTTTTAGGTGTATCATCTATTATTTTAAATTTATATTAATGACTAAAATAAAGTTTTTATTTTAGTATTTAATAAATATTTAATATTAAATGATAATCTAAAAATTGAAATATTCTTAATATATGGTATATGTAATTAAAAAATCTAAAATATTATATTTTTAAAAATCAATATATAACTTCCCGACTAATATAAGAAATATTTCAATACTTATTTTTATATACATAAAGTTTTTTTTATTTATTTTAAAAATAAACTTTTAACTTTCATTTTTTTTAATTATTACTAATCTTACTTTACTTTCATTATTTATATTAATTAATTATTATAGATATATAATAAATGATATATTCACGAATTGTTAATATCTAAGTAAAGTTTTGGATTTAACTCATTTAAATAATTAAATGATTTAATTAGTATACACTGTCAGTGTAAAGAAATTTTACACAGACATCCAATGGTGTGCCGCCACATCATTTAATAATATGACACCTCATGTGTTATTAAATTCATTAAATGATGTGACAGCACACCATTGAATGTCTGTTGTAAAATTTCTTTACACTGACAGTGTACATATATTAACTCATAATTAAATCCAACTTTAAACTTAAGTTTATTTATTAATTAAAGAAACGGGTTTTATTAAGTCTCTAATAAACTGAGATCAAATAATTCACGAATAATTCAGCTCTTATATCGATGTGTGTGTGAAAATAACTATCAAATCATTAATTTTAAAATAACTTTCCACCTTACTCAGAAGTAATTAGCGATGCTATGGTATGTTTATTTTAGAGTTTGTCAGGATTAGTTTTTAAATAAATAATATTAAAAATTAAAATAATCGACATTAAAATTTTAATTTATCTCTGAAAAGAATATTTTAACAATATGTTAAGAAGAATTAATTTTATTTAATTAATAAAATTAAATTTGAAGTATAAATAAAATTATATTTTATGCATCAAATCAATTTTTCGGGTGAAAAATAATTAAAAATGTTCATTTCTCTCAGAAACAATGTTATTTAACAAAAAAAAAATTGAAAAGTGAAAAATCTATCCAAAGTTCCAACTTCCAAACAACATAAAATATCGATCGACCTAATTGTTTTTTTTTTTTTTATTTTGCGTTTGGCGTTGGCTGCTAGCCTGCTAACCTAAACAAGCACTGATAAAAAGTGAGTTTATACAAATTTATGTGACACTGACATCACGAGTTAAAACAGTGGAATCATCGACTTCAGGAAAAGGTATTTTATTTAATTAGTGTATCAAGAGTTTGTGGAGTATCCAAACATAAATAAAAAAATTAATATTTGAATCCATACACTATATTAAAAATATCATTCAAATAATAATAATTCATATAAGCAAAATGGAAATACTAATATAAAATGATTTTTTTTTCTTTAAAACCACCGCAATATCTTTCGTGATAATCTTTCGGATTTTAATTTCTTTGACTTTAAATAAAATGCTAAATTTAGTGAAAAATGTTCAAAAATAAATTGAAATAAAAATTATACATATATAAATTCAGTAATAAGAGTTTAATGAGTGTGACACCCTATGTGTTATTAAATACATTAAATGATATGGCACCACATCATTTATATTTGTATAAAACGTTTTTACATTGTTAGTGTTACATTATTTATCCATTAAATTCTTTTGGTAATAGGTGTGCTAAGACTTACTTCTAATTATAATTTTTTTTTAACTTTTTTAATTAAATCTCTTTGATTGAATTTAAATATCAATAGATTATTTAGTTTTTATTATTAATTCATATTCCATTAGGTATATTGTAAGGTATAATAATTTAAAAATATCAGTAGTATATAAATAAATAATGTTTTTTTAACAATATTACCTAAATAATTACCAGTTCAATAATATTGCGCTTCGCACTTGGCTTGAGAATTAGCTTTCCAGTCACCAAATGATTCCAAAGTTTTATGTTTCGTTGTGTCAACCATGCACACAGAAGTTGGAAAACAAAAGTCAAACATTAGCTGGCACGTGACAATCCATGTGCGACACGCTCACATCCATTTAAATATATAGGTGACATTTTATAAATCCAACTTCGATTAAAGTCCCCACTAACTTCTACATGGAAAAGTTCTTGATTTCTTGTTTCCTTTCCCTTTCATATCCACCTTTCGTTTGTGATTAGTTTGGAACAAAATCCACTAACCAAGTTTGTTTAAACAAAACATTTAAGAGTATACAGACGGATTTACTTGGAGATACTCTATTATAATATTATTTTAGAAATTAAAGTGCAAATCAATTCTCTACTTGATTATTCTAAAATTAAATTATTACCAAATTAACTTTTAAAAATTCTTAAAAAATTAAAAGTCTTATAAAAAAAAGAGATAATACTATTGAACAATGGTTGATCGCATTGAAAATACACGATGACCCAGACCAAACCTGTAGATCAGGGTTCGAATTAAGGGAATAATTCTTCAAAGGATATTTAATATCGTGATACCTTAATCTTTATTAAAAATTAAGTTTAGGATTTACCCTAAATTAAATTTTCTTTGCTTTTCAAAAGTTTTAGAGATAAGTTTTTTTTTTTCATTCAATCCACCTTATGGGCAAAAAAAAAAAAAAACCACTCCAGAATTCATGCTTAGGTTTTAATATTTTATGAGTACTGAAATTAAATTATATATAATAGAATGAAATGGATTGAAAAGAAATTGAATATAATACATAATTTATATCATTGTTTAGATATTTAATAATTAAGGAATTAAAGCATTGAAGTTTTAATTTTATCATTTTGATGTTACAAGAAATGAATCGCATGGTATTAATTTTATAAAGTTAATAATGCGTGTGCAAGGAGTGAGGAACTAATCTTGATAATTTAATTTAATCTTACATAAATGATTGAGATAAATTTTATTCAAAATTAATTTTGACTGTTCTAACTTTTCATACTCTCACTTTAATATAACAATGGGGATTTGAAATTATAACCATACACTTCTAAAATCTTTTACCTCAAGCCTAATCTTAGTGATATATACATACGTACATTATGAGAAAATATTTTAATTTATTTTATTTTTTCAATTTTTAATGAAAAAATAAATAATAACGAAATGTTAATATTTCATTTGTTTTCATTAAACATATGACCTTAGTTTATATATATTGAGAATATGTTCTTTCTTGATCAGCATTTTGATGGTCGACATGATGCTGGTATATATATATATAGTGCCCATAATGATTAATTTGGGCATGCATTTTCAAGAGAGAGGCAAGGAAATGTTTAATTAACTGAGCAAAGTTGTAATTAGTATCCACTTGCAATATTCGAATGTTTATAATACAAGCTCTTTTATTGGTGTCCACGTATGTAGAGCGTATAAATAAATGGATTGCCGGTTGTGGAGCATGTCATGAGGAAAATCTAGATTCCATTTTCAAAACGCATGCACCCAGTCATGTAAAGCTTAAAATCCTCCGGGAGTTTATGCTCCATTCAATTCCATTTCTTTTAGATGGACCAATTCATGAACTTTTTTCATTGTTTTATTGAACATGTGGTTGGTGGGTTGGAAATCATTAATGAAACCGGCATAAATACTGTTTTTATATTAGTTTTATTGTTTGTGACTAAGAGCCTGTTTGGGTGGAACTTCTGTAGAAGTACTTCTAGGTGAAAAAAATAGCATGAATCAAAGAGGTCAAATGCATTTAACTTCTCCATAAGTTAAATTTAGTCTTTGTAGACCACCTACTCCAAAAGCTCTCTCATTTAACTTTTCCAAAAGTAACTAATTTTAACTTATGGAGAAGTTAAATGCATTTGACCTATTTGAATTATGCTATTTTTTCTACCTAGAAGTACTTCTGCAGAAGTTCCACCCAAACAGGCTCTAAGTATAGGGTCGATCCACTCGTCCCAATGTAAGTATTTCTATCAGTGTTTGGAGACTTTCCCTGCCTTAGATCGGAGAATCATCCCTTCATCCTAAATTTTAATCATAAAAAAAAGTATAGCATCGATCAAAATCATGTTGTAATTTAGCGTCAATTAATCAACAGAAGTTAGAGAGAGAGTGTGTTAGAAAAATGTTAGAGAGAAAGAGAGAGAATGGAAGGGTGGACCTTAGTGAGACCGCGAACAAGGAAAGACTATTGATCGGGTTTGTGGAAGTTACAAGAGGACAAGCGATTGCTAAAGGATAATATGATCAACGGGAATGAATGGAATCGACAAAGGAAGCAATTTGAAAAGAAGAATATTGAGGTAGTTTCATATTTTTTCACTAACATACCAAATGCTTACGGTACTGAAGATATGTGGAAGGTTTTTTCAAAATGGGGTGGAAAGGTGACCGATGTGTATATTCCTAAGAGGAGGAATAAAAGGGGTGAGCGATTTGGTTTTGTTCGATTCATGGAGAATGATGATCCGGTTCGTTTGGAGAAAAAATTATGTCAGATTTGGATTGGGTCTTTTAAACTGCGTGTTAATATCTCCCGTTTTGCAAAGACAGAGATGTTCTCAGAGAAATTAAATTCTGGTGAAAGGAAGCAGCTACACCGACAGAAACTACAAGAGAAATGGGTAGTGAATGGGAGATTATTTGCAAATGTTGTCAAAGGAAATAGCAAGAAGGAGTGGAAGCCAAAGAAACCCAGGGAATTAGTACTGGAGATCAGTGGAATGGTTTTGAATTTTGTGTTCCTGATGCAGAGATGGAATGGATATGAAAATGTTATATTGGGCAGGTACAACAAATAGATGAAGTTTTATGCTACAGGACAAGATCATTGCAGAAGGAATACGAACCGTTAAGGTAACCCCAATGGGTGGTGATTTAGTGTTAATACAACCACTTGAAGATGAGGATTTTGAAGAGCTGTCAAAGGAGGTAGAGGATATGTTCTCTTGTTGGTTAAGTCAATACGGCCATGGTGTCAGGAAGATATTCCACGGGCTAGATATGTTGGCTAAGGTGTTATGGAGTCTCTGCACATGCCTGAAATGAAGCTTTTTTCAGGTCATTAGCAATTCCCGTTGGAAGATTTATTTCCATTGATAATAGCACTAAAAATAAGGGTAGATTAGATGTAGCATGGATGTTAATTCAAACAACGTCAGTGGAGACTATCAATAGATGATTGAAATATAAGATTAATGATTTTATATTTTCAATTAGTATTATAGAGGATCCATTTATTCATCCATGGAGGGTGGTACCAAGATCACAGTTTTATAATTTTCAGTTAGAATGTTCTACTCAATGTTCCTCTCAGGATGGTTCTCTTGATGGTGATTATTGGATTAAATTCTGTGATGGGGGCGCTATGGCAGATGAATTTTTTGAATTTCAAATGCTAGAGGATCAGTGTAATCAAGGTGTGATTCAACCTGAGTTAATAATTGCAAAAAATAACAGAACTGTTATGGAAGGTCCTGCCGGATGTTGTTAATAATTGAGTTAATAATTGAGAGAGAATATGTTTTTGCAATCTTATCAAGGGGAAGCTCTTTTGCTTCCTCTGGTTAAAGGTGATAGCTGTTTTCCTTTCTCATAGTTATAGCTTGGCAATTATTGTCCCTTAGCCAAGAAGATCTTCGTCAAGGGACTCATAAAGCCAGAGACTGAGTAATAGTAATAGCTTTGTGAATCGATGGTGTTTTTACATAAAGGAGCAATGATTATGATAATAAAGGGGTTTCTTCAAGATCAAATTCTGAAACGGCTTCAACTTTATCATTTTCTCCAAAGCGTACAAAAAATGGAGGAATGGAGGAACCTAGGGCATAGAGAGATGACGAAGATGAGAGGGATGAAAATATCTTTTAATCTGAACATAAAAGAAAAAAATGTTAATGACACGTAGGGTTTGTGATAAGCCACGTATGACTACTGACTAGGAGTGAGAGAGTGCCAACTCAGCGCAGAACACACGCTCGCCAAATGAACAGAGGGACCATTTGCAAAAAAAAAGGGAGGATGCAAAACTAAAGAAAAATTTTTTAGGAACCAAAAGTAAAACTCAGGTATTTTGCAGGGACCAAATACATATTTTACCCTTTTATTATCATCGAATTTGCATTAGGATGAGTATTATCAGTTATAATACTTGTGCACAGTATGGGTGTCATAAATTTAATATATTTATTTATGGATTTAATTAGTAAAAATAATGAAAAATTTTCGCGCTATCATTCTATAGTTTAATATTAATTTTGTTTGGTGAAGCTTAATATTAAAATTTGAGGAAGAGTTTCTTATCTTTCGAGTTTAAAAACATATTTGTCGCGACCGGGGTCACGACGGGGTCGGCGAGCCCGTGAGAAAAAATATTGAAAAAAATGAGAATTTGAATTTTGGGGAGTCGCCACCAATTTATTTGGTTTGGGAAAATTGAAAAACCCGCAAATGATTTAAAATTGAAAACCGGTCTTCGAACAAGAGATCCGAATTCGGGAGTCGATTATGTGTAGGGAAGGTGTTAGCACCCTACAACATCCGTTAAAAACGGTTACCTTTAATTAATTGTGCAAAATTTATTAACTTTTGAAAAATTTTATTTTACCCCTCAAAAAGAAAATTTATTTACATTCTTTAAATTAAAGAATGATGAAAAAATTAATTTGAAATCAATGAGACAAAAATTTGAAAGTTTTATTTTGGCTCGACGGGGAAATCCCGCTCCTACGTATCCCCAGGTGCAATGGAGAATTCAAAGCCACGTAGTTCTAAAAATGTGTTTGAAAAGACTGGTTTTGATTTTGAAAGAAATTGATTTTTAATTTTGAAAATAAGAAAGAAAAACTTAAGAATTGATTTTGAAAATGTTTTGATTTAAAGAAAAATGATTTACTTATTTTTTTTAGACAGAGTTGATGCTAGCAAATGGCTATACAGCGAACCCTTGAAATTGTTCAAACGATGTTATTGATAGAAATGTTATTCAATAAACATCACTTATTTTGAGAAAATTTATTTTGAAAAATGATTTGATTTTACGCATATTATTGAGTTAGTAAATGACTATACTCAATATTCCTTTTTTTTAATGACGTTAAAGGATAGTAATGTTATTTCGTCAACGTAATTGATTTGATAAACAGGTTTATTTTTCAAAGAATATTTTCTTATTTACAAAATGAGCAGAATATCGAGTTAGTAAATGACTATACTCGATAGTTCCTTTTTAATTTTGAATGACGTCAAAGGATATAAATGTTATTCCATCAACGCAAAGGATTTGATAAACTAATTTATTTTATAAAAATGTTTTTTATTTACAAACGAGCAACCTATTGAGCTAGTAAATGACTATGCTCAAATTTTTATTTGAATGACGTTAAAAGATAGAAATGTTATTCTATTAACGTCAAAAATAAAAAAGGATAAATTGAATTAATCAATATTTACAAGAACACATAATCAAAATTACAGATAATCAATTATTTACAAGGGAATGAAATTAAACAAATATTTGCACTTACAAATAATTTTAAACATTTAAAAGAAAATCAAGATGGTGGATCTAAAAGAATTTACCAAAAGAGATAAATGATCACAAAATAAATTTACAACAATTAACACATTGTAGTAAAAAAAAGGGGTTGAGCCTCAGCTAGCATCATTGGCCCAGCCCTCAACAAAAAAAAGGTGAGACTCAGAAATAAAAAAAATCGTACGAGCTTCAGAAAGCAAAAACTGGCCCAAACATATTATGTTTCAAAAACCAAAAGAACCAGCAAGTAAATGTTTTTAGAGAAAAATTAAAAATTAAAATTAAAATTAAAATGAAAGCAAAGAAGTAAAAGAGAATGGTCAGTATCTGAAAGCCCATTTCTCACCTAGGATTCCTTTCTTCTTCTCATTAGGGTTTGCAGAACAATGAAGAGGGACAGCAAGGGGCTGCCATGGAGATGCAGCGGCGGCCATGGCTGCATGGAATGGGGACCGCCGCGCGACGCTGCCGCACGGGAGGAGGAGGGACAGAGGCACCTGGCCGCAGGGAGGAGCAGAGTCGCGGCCGCAGCCACGCGGTGAGGCTGTAGGGAGGGTGGTGGTCGCACGCAGGTGGTGCTCGCGGTGGTGGTGACTTGCGCGCCTGACTGAGAGGAGTACGCCAGCAGCCGCACCGGAGACAGGGGACAGCGCCTCCACGCCGGAGACGAGGACAGGATAGGAGGGGCGGCACGGCCGCACCGGAGGCGAGGACAGTGGGCACCTACGGTGGTCTTCTACTCTTCTTCTTCTCCTCTTACAGATTTTGATTTTTCTTCTCCCTTTGGTTATCCTTTGTATGTTCTTTTTTATTTTTATTGTAATGGGACTGAACTGAAATTTTGTTACTAGACTTGGTTCAAATTGATTGATTTTGTTGTGATTGTAATGTTGGAGGGTGTTCATGGCTAAGAAAGGGATTAATGGTAGGGAACTAATCCCCTGTGAAAGCTTAGGCTTGGGGCAATGAAATTGATTTGTATATGCTTGTTTTTTCAATGTCCTCTCTGTATATTTTCATAGTTGAATCCCCTGGTTTCTTTGAGACAGAATCGGTCCCCCCTCAAAATTGGCTCCAATGGCCCCTATTTATAGGCAAAATTTTGCCCTGCAAATTTCCATTTGCCCATACTGTGCTCAGACTGTGGCCGCCCAAGGCTCATGATGTTTGGCCGCCCATGGTCAGCGCAACTTGCACAAGTTGCACTGCCAGTTGCAATATTATTTAGCAAGTTATTACACTGCAATTCTCTTTTTTGTGTTTTGTTATTTTTTTTGCTGAGGGACCAGCTTGGGCCAAATTGGCCCAATCAGAACCCCTTCCTCTTTTTTTTTTAAAAAAATGATTTTCAAACAGTGGGCCTAACCGGCCCAATTGCAAATTTCCATTTTAAATAACTTAACAACTCTTTTTGTCAAAATGTTCAATCTATCCATTAATTAATTAACTATCAATAATTAATTAACTAATAAATTAATTAACCCATTTTAGTTTTCTTTTAATCATGAAAATGAAAAAAATGAAGAATACATAGCCGGACAAAATTGGGTGCTGACAGCAGCCCCCTTTGCTTGTTCTTTCAACTAAAAGAGCAAGCAAAATAAAGAAGCAGCCAATTTTATTTCGGACAAAACATGATTAGGGAAAAGTGAAAGGAAGCCTAAATTCATAGGCAACTTGATGAAAGTCCTGGTAAATCACAGGACATTTAAAATGAAGGTCATGGTAAATCATAGGATGTTGGAAATGAACACCCCTGGAAAATCACAGGGGAATTTAGAAAGGAGGCCCGGAAAATCACATGCAACTAGATGAAAATCCTAGCAGATCACAGGATATTCGAAATGAAAATCCCAGTAAATCACAGGATATAGAAAAGAGAACCCCGAAAAATCACAGGGTGATTAAAAGAGGCCCAGAAAATCACAGGCAACTAGATGAAAATCCTGGCAAATCACAGGATATTCGAAATGAAAATCCAGGTAAATCACAAGATATAGAAAAGAGAACCCCGGAAAATCACAGGGTGATTAAAAGAAGCCCGGAAAATCACAAGCAACTAGATGAAAATCTTGGCAAATCACAGGATATTCAAAATGAAAATCTCGGTAAATCACAGGATATAGAAAAGAGAAACCCCGGAAAATCACAGGGTTTAAAAAAGGCCCGGAAAATCACAGGCAACTAGATAAAAATCCTGGAAAATCATAGGATATTCAAAATGAAAATCCAGGTAAATCATAGGATATAGAAAAGAGAACCCCGGAAAATCACAGGGTGATTCAAAGAGGCCCGGATAATCACAGGCAACTAGATGAAAATCCTGACAAATCACAGGATATTCGAAATGAAAATCCCGGTAAATCACAGGATATAGAAAAGAGAAACCCCGGAAAATCACAGGGTTTAAAAGAGGCCCGAAAAATCACAGGCAACTAGATGAAAATCCTGGAAAATCACAGGATATTCGAAATGAAAATCCCGGTAAATCACATGATATAGAAAAGAGAAACCCCGGAAAATCACAGGGTGATTAAAAGAGGCCCGGAAAATCACAGACAATCAGATGAAAATCCTGGAAAATCACAGGATATTCGAAATGAAAATCCCGGTAAATCACAGGATATAGAAAAGAAAACCCTGGAAAATCATAAGGTAAGATTATAAAACGCGACCTGGAAAATCACAGACACGTTAATGAAAAAGCTTGAAGAAGAAAGGGAAAGGACCCGAAAGAGCATCAGGTCAAATTGATAAAACTCCCGGAACCAACATCAGGAGGAAAGGAAAAGACCTGGAAAATCATCAGGCCAAACTGATAAAACTCCCAGAACCAACATCAGGAGAAAGGGAAAAGACCTGGAAAAGCATCAGGTCAAAATGATAAAACTCCCGGAACCAACATCAGGAGGAAAGGAAAATACTTGGAAAATCATCAGGCCAAATTGATAAAACTCCCGGAACCAACATCAGGAGGAAAGGAAAAGACCTGGAAAAGCATCAGGTCAAATTGATAAAACTCCCGGAACCAACATCAGGAGAAAGGGAAAAGACCTGGAAAATCATCAGGTCAAAATGATAAAACTCCCGAAACCAACACCAGGAGAATGAGAAAAGACCTGGAAAAGCATCAGGTCAAACTGATAAAACTCCCGGAACCAACATCAGGAGGAAAGGAAAAGACCTGGAAAATCATCAGGCCAAACTGATAAAACTCCCGGAACCAACATCAGGAGGAAAGGAAAAGACGTGGAAAAGCATCAGGTCAAACTGATGAAACTAAAAGAGACTAGGTGTCACAATACCTAGCGGGCTTCACGATACCCTAAAAGAAAAGAACTAGGCGTCACAATACCTAGCGGGCTTCTCAATACCCTAAAAGAAAGGAATGGGATATCACAATACCTAGAATGGGCATCACATCGCTTGAAGATGATAATTAGGCAACTCAACAAAGATTAGGACAATGCCCACAAGTTGGTGCAAAATGCTTGCAAGAAATGATGTTGGAAATTTTGACAATTTTGGATTTCAAAACTTGATTTTTCCATAAAAGCTTGGCATGAATTTCAAATCAAATGTGAAAATTTCCAGGAGAAACAACATTCCCAAAAATGATATGAATTTTCTTTTCACCATTTAGTCAAAACACTCATTCAATTGCTTAAGGATACCAAGGTGACATTATAGTGTAAGGGAAAGGCAAAGAATCCTCTTAAGGTTTGGCAATAGGCAAGGAATATGGGAATGGCAAATAATTTTTCCAATATGATGTGGAAGTAAGAGTGAGATATGGACCGAGCCCCCAAGTTAGGTATCAATGAGAGAAACAACTACTTGATTTTCCAAAGTGATGAAAACTTGTTGATTTCTCATGAAGAACAATAAGCCCCCAAGTTAAAATTTAGACATTGATCATGCTCAAATTTCTTCTAATGATTCTTGTTTCAAATGCTTAGTGAACAAATTTAACATTTACTTCCATCAATAGAATGTCACAAGTGAATATTTCCTTCAATGATTTTTTTTGTGTATTTTTTTGTATTCTTTTCTTTTTTTCTTTCTTCCTTTCTCTTTTTTAGGAGTAAAATGTACAAGCAAATGCAAATTAATCAAGTTACTTTGTCTCGAAATTAAAGATTGAGAAAATAAAAACAATCAATCTTTGATCAGGATGGACTTTATTGGGCTTGTAACGTGGCCAAAGGCTAAATGGTTATGAAAGAAAAGGATATTAAGACCCAAAATGAGTGTTTAAGGGTTCATTGGGACAAAGGATCTGTTGCACAATGATATATTTTGAAACAGATAATTCAATCAAAGTGATGTTCTCAACATTCTCCATTTTCACATCTTCCAAGTTTTTCAATCTTTCATTTCTTTCTTTTATTTCTCATTCACTTTCATCTTTTTCTTTCATCTGCATTCTTTCATATTTACAACTCTTCTTCTTTTTGAATGAATAACTTGTGAAAATGGAATACAACTTGTACGAGTAACATCACAAATAATTCATGAGACTTGGATGAACACATTGTAGCAGCCCCCAGTGTGGAGGTGATCCTTGTCCAGGGTTAATTGAAGAAAAATTCTTTTTTAGGCTCAAAGTGGGTAGCAAGGGATATTATTCAACCGTTGGATAAAGAAACAAGGCCAAACTTCATTTCAAATCTTGATTGCTTACTTTCAAAAAGTTTAATTTAGAGACAAAGTTTCATGAAAGATGCATTTACTCATTTTTCACTCCTTTTCATCTTTTTTCATTTTTCTTTTCTTTTCTTTTTCTTTTTTTATCGTTTCTTTTTTATTTTTCTTTTCCCCCTTTTTTTGAAGGAAAGAGTCACTCATGAGACAGTGAGACAAGTTAGATTCTTGATGGAAGCAAAATGTAGTTAAAACAACATGCTCAAACTTCTTTTTGTTCTTCTTATCCTTCTTATCAAACCATCATCTTCAGGAAAATGACTTCAAAAAAGATTTGAATTCAAGAGGATATTGTTGATCCTCTAGGCAAGTGCACCTATTAGTCAACTGTAATACAGTGAAAATGAATTCAAAGTGTCGATCCCACAAGGAGTCGGTAGTTCAAAGTTATACTAATTCAAAAGTAAATATATATACAAAAAGTAAAGTAACTTGATTCACGGTTTCCTAAGTATAACAAACAACAAATTATATAACTAGAGCAAAGTAGTAAATGGAGTGAAATTATTAATATGAAAAACAGGAATCGGATTTCATCTATCTCCCCCGTCTGTATTCTAGCTGTATATTAATATATAGCAATTATATCTACCAATATTGATGCGCACTCAAAGTCATTTATATTGATTCCTCGAATATAAAATTCATAAGATTAATCTATTGAATATTGATTTCCCATATATCCAACAGACCATCCAGCATTAGAATCGAGTGTAAAAACATTCGTTATATTGAACTCTATTCCTATCAAAACAATATAACGATTATTTTCGTTCAGATTGGATTTTCAGAAATACTTTCCAGTCAAATCTAAAAATCTAAACATTGAAACTATTGATCAGATATAATCAAGGAAATGAAAACAGAACGAAAATAACATTATTGAGAGAATAAATGTACTATATATAAATATAACCAGAATACATCCGAGTTCGATTTGACTACATCCAATCCCAGAAGAGGAGATTAGTCACTCATGGTGACTTTACAATTCATAAAGATGAAGGAGAAAATAAAAAAGTTTCACTTCTGTGCTTTCGTTCTTCCTTTTCTTCCTTTCGTTCTATTTTTTTGAAAATTGTTTTTTTTTCAAAAACTAATTCGAAAGCTATTTTGTTCTTCAGAGTAAGTGGAAATTCGCTTGAGCTAAAACTTTAGCTCAGGCGAATAGAGTCCTTCAAGATGAAGCAAAGTCAATTCGCTCAAGCGAAAGAAATTCGCTTGAGCGAATTAAGCTGGTGAAAAATCATCTCTCTGGTCCAATTTCGCTTGAGCGAATTAGGATTCGCTCAAGCGAATTTCAAGGACTTCAAATCCTCCTTCTTGCCTTGTTTCTTCAGCTCCTTTTGATCCTTCCTTGATCCTCTTCTTCTATACCTGCAAATCACACAAAAATAGGGATCAGAATGCCTCAATTAAAATGGTACTCAGATGTTATCATTTAAAATCAAATTTCTATAAATTGGAGGAAATTAACTGAAGAATGAATACATTTGAACCATAAGTGCCAAATTTCTTATATGCAAACAACCTAATTTGTGGCACTTATCAGATATTTGAAAGGGCTAGATCAATGAAATGACCCATCAAAGGAGGTCATGAGGTAAGTGAATTTGGCAAGTGGGTACAACAAGCTCATGGTGACATTGAGAAGTGTGGTGGGGTAATTAATTGGACACTGGCAGTTTATTGAGAATTGGTGAAAGGTCAGAAATTAAGTGTTATGACCCAATGGTGAGAATTTGAAGCTTGCAATCAAATGTATTTGGGAAATGTTATTTCGAAACCTGAATATTTTCACTTTGCTTTATCATTTGAAGTTTTCAATTTTGAAAGATGCAACAGGAGGATGCATGGAATCCAAGTTGAGGAGAAACAAGAAGTGAAAATCACAAATGGAAATATTTTTTTAATGCAAAAGAATGAGAAGAAATGGTTAAAATTTTGTACAAAGAAAAGTGGGGACAAAACATTTAAAGAATGAGGAAATGAATGCTCTTATTGTTCCTAAAAGGCAGGTCCTGGGCTTTGATAATTTCATGGTCAGACAACCCCTAATTAGGTTGGAAGCTATAGTCAACTACCAGTGCACAGATTTAGGGACAAATCTAGACCTCTAGAAATTATGGTTCCCAGATTGCCCTTATCACATTGACAAGGACCCAGCTCGTGAATCAGTCATACGTAGGGATAATCTCTCTCAATGTAACAAATCCAGGATACCGGTAACAATCTGAGTGGTGAATCGGCTAATGTCTAGTGAGCATCAAGCCCCTCGTAAACATTTGTTGAAACACCTCCTATGCCTTAGCTTGCACGAGCTCGGGTATAGAACCAAAGTTGTGCGAGGAGACTGACAGTGAAGTGTCTGCTTAGAGCATAGAAACCTACAAAACTACCCCACCTGCAAGAGAGACAAGCAACAAATATGTACAAAAAATAATAGTCCTCTAACCTAAGGTTGAAGCAAAATATTTACAACAACAATAATATGTACAATGGAATTCACAAAGAGATATGAAAAACAAGAAGAGGTATTTACAATAAGATATATACAACAAAGGGAAAGAGGGTACAATGTACATAAAAAGTTAATAATTTTGCATAATTAATTACTAGGCTTGACTCTCGAATTCCCCAGTGGAGTCGCCAGCTGTCGCGACCGGGGCCACGACGGGGTCGGCGAGCCCGTGAGAAAAAATATTGAAAAAAATGAGAATTTGAATTTTGGGGAGTCGCCACCAATTTATTTGGTTTGGGAAAATTGGAAAACCTGCACATGATTTAAAATTGAAAACCGGTCTGCGAACAAGAGATCCGAATTCGGGAGTCGATTATGTGTAGGGAAGGTGTTAGCACCCTACAACATCCATTAAAAACGGTTACCTTTAATTAATTATGCAAAATTTATTAACTCTTTAAAATGTTTATTTTACCCCTAAAAAAGAAAATTTATTTACATTCTTTAAATTAAAGTGTAATGCCCTAATTTCTAAACTCAGAAATATTGTCCGTTGGAGACACTATTCCTGAAGTTCCTGAAATCATTACGTTAAATTTTCAATATCGTCAAACATTCGCTTAAAACTATTCAACGATTAGTTTAAGCAATTACATTACAACATCAATATCTCTAAATAATAGTAAATCTTACTTAATGTTAGGGGAGAATCCACACTTGAAGAAGTGTGGTTCAATGAACTCATACCGGAAATCCGGCAGAGTCTCCCCTAAAAACCGGATGTTACCAAATCCAAGGTTAACCTGAAACTCAGCAAAACCAGTACAATCTAATAACATGAATACTATAAAACTCATAATTAAGCCTCCATGGCTAAAAACATGATCATACGTTTATACATCATTAGGTCAATTATCCACAAATACAATTAAACTAATTTCTATTACAAAGAACTTCCATTGCGCAATAAAACTCAGCTCCTTCAACACATTTTTCCGTCATATCACTTGGAATTTCCTGCACAACTAAAATAAATCCCCAAAACGTGGGGTGAGATAATAATCTCAGCGAGTATAACTAAACATGCATAAAGTGTGGGGAAGATCAACTTAACTAACTAATATAAAGCTAAATATCATACTCAAATTCATATCAATTAAAGAGAACTAACATAACATATTCATAAACTTAATACTGAAGTCATTACAATGCAATAATAATACAACTCACTGCTGTGCCCAGCAGACATGAGCTTATTACTGAAACTGGAGTTAGACCTGAGCTCAGACTACAGGAAACGTCTTTCCCGGGGACGTATCCCACCCAATACTGGACCGAAGTCAATATCTTTACATAATCAATCAATTTCTTAACTCACAGCACAAGGCCGGCTTAATTAACTCACAGTTGAAACCGGTAAATGTGAATTGATAACCCAAAGCTGAAATGTCGAGTGTTTCGAGTGTTTCGAAAATTTCGTAAGATTCGTAACTTTCGTAACTTCGAAATCTAAGGGAATTATAATCAATTCCTTGCATGAATCATTCAATTCTAGCATAAACTTCATCAATTCAATCTAATTAACTAAATAGAAAGGGAAATGGAAGGGTAGGGATCATACATTAAGCATTTCGCAAGTTACGTAATTTCACTACTTTCGTAAATCTCGCTACCCTAAGGTTTTCAATGAAACTCACCAATCAAACTACTCAATCCAACACCAATATCGACAATCTAACTACAATATGCAAATAGAAAAGGAATCAAGAGAGTAGGGTTCATACAATAGGGAGAAATCAAAATCAAGGAAAAGTGAGAGTGTGTGAGTTATACTCACCAATTTCTTGAAATTCTTAAGAGGAATTGATGAATTGAATGACCCTTTGATGAATTCTAGCTTCCAATCCTTTCCAGAGCTCTCAATCAAGCGTTTCTCTCTCTAACTTACTCTCTCTCTAGGGTTCACGAAAGGGGAAGAAGAGAACTTAGAAAATCTGATTTTTTGAATGCCTCGATATATATACTGGACAGTTGGTAATCGATTACAGTAATGCCGTAATCGATTACCAGAGGTGAAAATTGCACTAGAAAATGTTTCTGGGAATCTGGTAATCGATTACAACATTTGGTAATCGATTACCAAAAACTCAACCCGCAGGTAATCGATTACAACCCGTGAGTAATCGATTACCAGCAACCCAAAACCCTTCATTTTAACCTGAATGGAATTCTAACTAAGTTTTAAACTCAAGTTTAAACCTTCAATTCTTTAACTTACCTTCCCTTAATTACTAATACATAATCCTCCTTATTTTTAGCCTAATGAGTTATTAAAGCTCCTAATTTGCGGAATGTTACATAAAGAATGATGAAAAAATTAATTTGAAATCAATGGGACAAAAATTTGAAAGTTTTATTTTGACTCGATGGGGAAATCCCGCTCCTACGTATCCCCAGGAGCAATGGATAATTCAAAGCCACGTAGTTCTAAAAGTGTGTTTGAAAAGACTGGTTTTGATTTTGAAAGAAATTGATTTTTAATTTTGAAAAAAAAGAAAGAAAAACTTAAGAATTGATTTTGAAAATGTTTTGATTTAAAGAAAAATGATTTACTTATTTTTTTTAGACAGAGTTGATGCTAGCAAATGACTATACAACGAACCCTTGAAATTGTTCAAACGATGTTATTGATAGAAATGCTATTCAATAAACATCACTTATTTTGAAAAAATTTATTTTGAAAAATGATTTGATTTTACGCACATTATTGAGTTAGTAAATGACTATACTCAACAATATTCCTTTTTTTTAATGACGTTAAAGGATAGTAATGCTATTTCGTCAACGTAATTGATTTGATAAACAAGTTTATTTTTCAAAGAATATTTTCTTATTTACAAAATGAGCAGAATATCGAGTTAGTAAATGACTATACTCGATAGTTCCTTTTTAATTTTGACTGACGTCAAAGGATAGAAATGCTATTCCATCAACGCAAAGGATTTGATAAACCAATTTATTTTAAAAAAAATGTTTTTTATTTACAAACGAGCAAACTATTGAGCTAGTAAATGACTATGCTCAAATTTTTATTTGAATGACGTTAAAAGATAGAAATGTTATTCCATTAACGTCAAAGATAAAAAAGGATAAATTGAATTAATCAATATTTACAAGAACACATAATCAAAATTACAGATAATCAATTATTTACAAGGGAATGAAATTAAACAAATATTTACACTTACAAATAATTTTAAACATTTAAAAGAAAATCAAGATGGTGGATCTAAAAGAATTTACAAAAATAGATAAATGATCACAAAATAAATTTACAACAATTAACACATTAGAGTAAAAAAAAGGGGGGTTGAGCCTTAGCTAGCATCATTGGCCCAGCCCTCAACAAAAAAAGGTGAGACTCAGAAATAAAAAAAATCGCACGGGCTTCAGAAAGCAAAAACTGGCCCAAACATATTATGTTTCAAAAACCAAAAGAACCAGCAAGTAAATGTTTTTATAGAAAAATTAAAATTTAAAATTAAAATTAAAATGAAAGCAAAGAAGTAAAAGAGAAGGGTCAGTATCTGAAAGCCCATTTCTCACCTAGGGTTCTGTTCTTCTTCTCATTAGGGTTTGCAGAACAATGAAGAGGGACAACAAGGGGCTGCCATGGAGATGCAGCGGCGGCCATGGCTGCATGGAATGGAGACCGCTGTAACATCCAAAAAAATTTAGAAATCTAGAATTTTAATAAAATAGATAAATAAATAAATAAATAATACTTATAACTCTATTTCAATAATGTTGGTTATAAAAATAGAAGTTTTATAATAGTAATAGTAAATATTAATATCACCGTAATTATGATATAACAATATAATATTCTAAATATTAGGAGAGATGTCAGATTATTAAGATTTTAATCAAATTTGATTGTATTAAGTATAATAATTAAATCAGAGTAAAGAAAAGGGTATAATAATAAAATTATTAGAAGATAAATCATATTATTAAGATTACTATCAACCTTAATTATTATAAATATACTAATTATTATATTAATATAATCATATCAAGATCGGGACAACATAAAGAAAGAGATGTGCTTTTAAGATCAGATTTTAAAATAGGAAGAATGACATCACAAGAATTAGAGATAGGAAAGTAATATCAGTTTGAGAATGATGTTTAATTATAAGATTTGAATTTGAGTGTAAATGAATAAGGATCATATAAATAAGAAAAATACAATTCCACGAATTATGGATGATAATAATAGTTATAATAATAATATTTTAGGAAATAAGTTTAATAATGATTATAAGATAATATAAAAAAATAAGGTATCTAAATATTAATTTTAGTATAATCAACTTAATTTTAGAATATATATATATATATATATAAACGTAAGAAGGGAAAAAAAAACAGACGCGACCTTATTACCCCCTCCCCTTAGTTATTAAAGCTAATCCCCCCCCCAAGTTGAGGTTGAACGCTCCCTGGGTTCGCAAAGTGGCGGACGGGAGTGGAAGGTTTAAAGAAAAAAAAGAGAGAGAGAGTGAGAAAAAGAAGAAGAAGGCTTGGGTAGAGGCTTTCCCATCACCTCCTAGTTTGGATCTCCATTATTCCCCTACTCCTCCTTTGTTGCTCAATTTGAGGTGAGTGGAGCTCATACACTTTCACCTCATCATGTGGGTGCTTCCAATATAATCCCTATTCTCCTATTCCCCTTCCTTTTAGCTTATGGATGTTGTATTGTAGTTGAATTAGAGAATATTCATGTTTGAATTGCTTATGAACTTGTAAGTGAAAACCCTAGGTTAGGGGAAATTGGGGATTTTGGGATTTTGTGGGTGAAATGTTGTTGGGTGATTATTATAGATGATTCTTGATGTTTTATGATGGTTTTGTTATAGATAGATGTTATTGCACATGCTAAGGTTTATAAAGGAGAACATGTTTAGATATAGAAAAATTCATGAACTATGTATTGTGTGTGCATTGCATCCAGGCCTTTGGCCAATTAATCGGAAAACGATTTTTTTAAGCCTTGGCTCCCCGAGAAAAAGAGTTTTGGCTTCGGCCTCAGTAAAAATGGCTTCGGCCCCAGTTACGGCTTCAGCCCCAGTTTTGGCTTCGGCCCCAGTTCATCTTAATTAAGCAAGATTGGACTTTAGTCCCCAGTTAATTGGACTTTGGTCCCCAGTTAAAACACGGGTTTTGGCCCCCAGTTAATTGACGGTGTTATGCCCAAGGAAGACGTTCCTTGTAGTCTGAGCTCAGGTCTAGCCCCAGATAGTGAAAAGACCCCGTCTACCGGGTAACGCGGGTCATGCACAACATATCTATTTTCCATATTTGCATTAAACATCTTGTATAGTTGAGTGAAATTGTAATGTGGTAATTGAAATAGTTATGCATGACATGTTGAATGATATGTTGCATGTCATATGTCTGCCTCCCCACACTGCCTATTGCATGCTTTGCTCACTGAGACCGTAGTCTCACCCCACGTTTCGGGGATATATTATAGTTATGCAGGTTATTCCAGGTTATGCTCAATGGAGAGGAAGCTTTTGGGGTGGGTCACACACTCCCAGTAACCAAAGGGAAGTCTTCAGTGGAGAATTATTTGTGATTACATAGAGATGTTATTGGAGATTTGATTGTAGTGGCTATTTAATTGATGTATGATGCAGAAGTCCATAGTTTGGCCATGGAGGCCTATTGTTATTGAATTGGATTAGTGATTATGCTATTATGAACTGCACTGGTGTTTTGTTGGTTTTCAGGTGAATCTGGAAATTGGGAAACGTCCAATATTCAGGGGAAACTCTGCCGGATTTCCGGTAGGAGTTTATGGACCTTAACATATCCAAGTGTTGGTCCGTCCCCATGTTTTGATTTAGAATTTGTGTTGGAATTCAGGATGTTTGAATGATGTGGAAGCCTAAGAAAACATTGGACTGCTTAGGCGTATTTTGTGACTGTTTGTCGATATCAGAAATGGCGCAAAATAATTTCAGAAATTCGGAAATAGTGTTTCCAACGGACATTATTCTTGGATTAAGAAATTAGGACGTTACAACCGCCGCGCGACGCTGTAGCACGAGAGGAGGAGGGACGGAGGCACCTGGCCGCAGGGAGGAGCAGAGTCGCGGCCGCGCGGTGAGGCTGTAGGGAGGGTGGTGGTCGCGCGCAGGTGGTGCTCGCGGTGGTGGTGACTTGCGCGCCTGACTAAGAGGAGTACACCAGCAGCCACGCCGGAGACAGGGGACAGCGCCTCCACGCCGGAGACGAGGACAGGAGAGGAGGGGCGGCGCGGCCGCACCGGAGGCGAGGACAGTGGGCACCTACGGTGGTCTTCTACTCTTCTTCTTCTCCCCTTACAGATTTTGATTTTTCTTCTCCTTTTGGTTATCCTTTGTATGTTCTTTTTTATTTTTATTGTATTGGGACTGAACTGAAATTTTGTTACTAGACTTGGTTGAAATTGATTGATTCTGTTATGATTGTAATGTTGGAGGGTGTTCATGGCTAAGAAAGGGATTAATGGTAGGGAACTAATCCCCTGTGAAAGCTTAGGCTTGGGGGAATGAAATTGATCCGTATATGCTTGTTTTTTCAATGTCCTCTCTGTATATTTTCACAGTTGAATCCCCTGGTTTCTTTGAGACAGAATCGGTCCCCCCCTCAAAATTGGCTCCAATGGCCCTATTTATAGGTAAAATTTTGCCCTGCAAATTGCACTGCAAATTTCCATTTGCCCATACTGTTCTCAAACAGTGGCCGCCCAAGGCTCATGATGTTTGGCCGCCCATGGTCAGCGCAACTTGCACAAGTTGCACTGCCAGTTGCAATATTATTTAGCAAGTTATTACACTGCAATTTTCTTTTTTGTGTTTTGTTATTTTTTTTGCTGAGGGACCAGCTTGGGCCAAATTGGCCCAATCAGAACCCTTTCCTCTTTTTTTTTTTTAAAAAATGATTTTCAAACAGTGGGCCTAATCGGCCCAATTGCTAATTTCCATTTTAAATAACTTAACAACTCTTTTTTGTCAAAATGTTCAACCAATCCATTAATTAATTAACTATCAATAATTAATTAACTAATAAATTAATTAACCCATTTTAGTTTTCTTTTAATTATGAAAATGAAAAAAATGAAGAAAACATAGCCGGACAAAATTGGGTGCTGACAATATTAAAAATTAATCGATTCAAAATAAAAGGAAATATCCTTCAAATCTTTGTGAACAGTTTTCAAATTAAATCAACTCACCACTTTTAAGTTTGAGGCCAATTGGTAATAATTTGATCATGTCAAAGTTGTTTTTGTTGAAAATCAAAACTTGGCAACTTGATATGCATAATCTATCATTTGTTCCTATATGACATGAATGCTAGATTATCATGTTTCAAAGTCAAGATTTTCAACTACATGCTATAATATTTGTTTTGGTTCTATATGGCATGAAAATTAGATTATCATGCTATTGAAAGTCAAGATTTGCAACTTGTCATTTTAGTGATTTAACAACCATGCATGCTTTGTTTTAAAAGTCACAAAAGGTGGCTTGTTTTGTTGGTTTTAGAATTTATGTTTTAGTATAAATAGGTGTGGTATTAGTTAGTTTAAGCATCAAGGTGAGTGTAAGAAATTGAGAGAAAAACTTCAACAAGTTTTTTTGTGTCATCTTGAGTGTGTAAGTTGGCTATTAACAAATGCCAAATTTGTGAGTGTATTATTCATCAACAAAATAAAAAAGTGTGTGTGTGAAATTAGTTCTTGAGAGTTCATATATTTTTTGGCATATACAATTTATCAAGGCAATTTATTTTAATTGCCAACATCTGGCATCACAGCTTGTTTTACCAAGATGGCGGCAAGTTCAAGCACAGGAGCAAATCAAGTTCAACAAGTGCAAACCATTATCTACAAGTACGATGGTAGATCAAATTTTTCCATATGGAAACATTTGATGGAGCTGTGTTTAGAAACTAGTGGTTATGAACAAATTGTCAAAAAAGGTTTTGTTGAACCAACCGGAGAAGGAAAAGAAAAAACAGAGCAACAACAAGTAGAAAAAGATCGTCTACTTAATCAAAAAGCTTTGTTTTTTATTTTTCAATCCGTGGAGCTGCCTGTTCTTGAGAAAATTTTCCATACTAAAACAACAAAAGAAGCTTGAGAAATTTTGCTCAAAACATATGAAAGTGTTGATCCAGTCAAACGGACGAGATTGTAAGGCCTAAAGCGACAATTCGAGCTGATGGAGCAAGGCAAGGATGAAAATATTCATGATTATTTTTCACGAATGGATAAGCTGGTCAACGATATGAAGAACAATGGTGATGATATAACAGAAAAAGAAGTCATAGAGAAAATCATGTGCACACTCACACCCCGATTTGATTACGTGGTAGCAGCTATTGAAGAGTCGAAAGATCTCAGCAAAATAACTTTGAATGATTTACAAGCGTCTTTAGAGTCACGTGAGATGCAGATGAACGAGAGATCAAGTGGCACAATTGGACTAGCATTGAAAGCACAAACAAATGTTAGAAGAGAGGGACCTGTGCAAAGAAAGGCCAATAATCAAAGGGGTCAGAATTTCAAAGGAAGAGGGAGGAATTTTCAAACTGACTCAAGCCAAGGTACAAGGGGCAATGGTTCTTTTCAAAACAAATCTAATATTCAATGCCATAAATGCAAGAAGTTCTGACATTTCCAGTCTGAATGCAAATCTCATATTCAGTGCCATAACTGTAGCAAGTATGGTCACTATAGTCGAGAACGTCGTGCCAAAGCATTGAATATTAGAGAGAACCATGCTCAAATTACAGAAAATGAAGATGATATGAAGATGGTGCTCATAACAAGTCATGCAACGACTGATAAAAATGACGATCAGTGGTTGTTAGATACAGGCTGCAACAATCATCTAAGTGGGAAAAAAGAAATGTTTTCTCACTTAGATGAAAAATTCAAAACCACTGTCAAGCTTGGTGATAATTCCAAACTTGAAGTCATGGGAAAAGGGATGATTGCCATCAGATTGAAAGATGGATCTTTAAACTATATTTCTGATGTATTCTATGCACCTGGAATATGTCAGAATCTCTTGAGTGTGGGACAGCCAGCAGAGAAAGGCTATGATCTGCGATTCAACAAAAGAGGTTGCATCATAAATGATGTGGAGATGAGGCTGATAGCAAAGACGAACATGTCAAAGAATCATCTATTTCCGATGAATATCAAGTATGATGCTGCTTTATGTTGTAACGCCACCACTGTTGATGATAATTGTCTTTGGCATATGCAACTTGGACACTTCAATTTTGAAAGTATC
The DNA here is from genome assembly GCA_026901365.1 of Sesbania bispinosa. Classification (NCBI taxonomy): domain Eukaryota; kingdom Viridiplantae; phylum Streptophyta; class Magnoliopsida; order Fabales; family Fabaceae; genus Sesbania; species Sesbania bispinosa. The sequence goes on along the minus strand of QLOH01000476.1, from coordinate 775,562 downwards.
AAGTTTCTCGTAAATAAAAAATGGGTTACTGGCTTGCCTGTTATCGAAGTTCCCGAACAACTATGCGAAAACTGTGTAGTTGGTAAAAAGCATCGAGATCCTTTTTCCAAAAGGACGTGCATGGAGAGCCACAAAACCACTCGAGCTTGTGCACTCTGATTTATGCTATGTGGATGTTCCATCTAATTGAGGTAATAAATACTTTATTACTTTCATTGATGACTTCAGCAGAAAGACATGGGTTTATTTTCTGAAAAATAAATCTGATGCTTGTGATACGCTCAAGAGTTTCATGGCATATGTTGAAAGGCGAAGTGGTAATACTCTGAAAACCTTGAGAACTGATAGGGGACCAGAGTATATTGTTTGTGATGATTTCTTGAAAAAGTAAGGAGTTAAACACCAAGTAACTGCAAGGTATACTCCTCAACAAAATGGAGTGGCAGAAAGGAAGAACAGAACTATCATGGATATGGTGAGAAGCATGTTACATTGCAAGAAAGTTCCAAAGAGTTTTTGGGCAGAAGCAGTGGCTTGTGCAGTATACCTACTAAATAGGTGTCTTGTTAAAAGTGTACGTGATAAGACTCCACAAGAAGCTTGGTGTGGGGAAAAACCCAATCTAAGTCACTTGAAAGTCTTTGGTTGCATTGCTTATGCACATGTTCCAGATGAATTGAGGAAGAAGCTCGATAACAAAGAAAAAAATGTATCTTTGTTGGGTACAGTGAAGAAACTAAGGGCTACAAGCTGTACAATCTAGAAACCCAAAAGGTAATCATCAGTCGAGATGTTACCTTTGATGAAAATGGAGTGTGGGATTGGTCAGAGACGGAAAAGGAGTTATTCCTTGTACCATTAACTATAAATGCAGAAGTAGAACAAGATAATCATCCACCAACTACTAGTTCAGATGAATCAGCAGCTGATACTCAAACTCGTAGATATCCACAACGAGAAAGGCGTCCATCTGCTCATTTACAAGATTATGAAGTTGGAAGGGATGATGACTCTGATGATAGGGAGGAAGAAGTTACTTATTATGCCTTGTTTGCTGATTGTGATCCTTTAACATATGAGGAAGCGACCAATGAAGATCATTGGATTAAAGCGATGGATGAAGAAATTCAAGCCATTGAGAAGAATAATATAGGGGAGTTAGCAACTCTTCCAGAAGGAAAGAAGTCAATTGGTGTTAAATGGGTGTATAGGACAAAGTTCAAGCCAACTGGAGAAATTGAACGTTTCAAGGCACGATTAGTGGCAAAAGGGTACAAACATAAACTTGGAATTGACTACTCTGAAGTATTTGCTCCAGTTGCTAGATTGGACACGATATGCTTGATTCTTTCTCTTGCTGCCCAAAATTAGTGGAAAATATTTCAAATGGATGTCAAATCTGCTTTCTTGAATGGTGTCATTGAAGAAGAGGTTTACATAGAGCAAACTCCAGGTTATCTTAAACAAGGAGAGGAAGATAAAGTCTACAGATTGAAGAAAGCGTTATATGGACTTAAGCAGGCACCGAGAGCATGGTATACACGTATCGACACATACTTCATTGACCATGGCTTTCACAGGAGTCCATATGAGCCTGCATTGTATGCCAAAACCAATCAGGTTGGAGATGTAGATGCATATACTTGTAGATATATTATATGCAGGTTTTGATGATGCCAATGGAAAGAAAATGAGTTCACAAGATTGACAAAAAGAATTTGGCAAAAGAAAGAGAAAGAGCAAGGAACAAGGTCAATGCAAGATCAAGACTACAAGTGATGTTAGATAAGTATTAGTCTAGTTAGATAAAGTGTTAAAAGAATTCTAGACTTTGCAAGTAATTTGGCCTTTAAAATAAAGTTTATGCAAAAATGTTTTATGAACCAAAATTAAGTTCAAAATAAATATTTTGAACTGGTAATCGATTAATAGTTGGATGGTAATCGATTACCAGCGAGCATTCAATTTCAGAAACGAAATTTTGGTTCTGGTAATTGATTACCAGATGTTGTAATTGATTACAACATATTGGTAATCGATTACCAACGAGATTTTTCTGAAAATTATGAAGAGACACAATTCCTTATCAAAAGATACAAAGCTTCAATTGTTCTAATATAAATATGTGTCTTCATTTCGAAAAATCAAAAGATTACAATGTGAAATAACAAAAAGTGAGAAATCTCTTTAAGAATCATTTTGGCCAAATACTTACAAATTATTAAGGATTCTTATAGGAACGTCAAGTTGTATTATCTATTCTAAAAGAGAGTTCATCAGTGTATAAACAATTATTCTTATATTGTGTGGTTAAAGAGAGGGTGCCTCTCGTGGATTGTGGGTGAAACTCAACACAAGGGAAGGGGTTCCAAGGTGTGTGAGTGTTCATCTCTTGTAAAGGATTTTATAAGAATAGTGGAAATCTCAAGTGGGTGACTTGAGGACTGGACATAGGCAAGGGGTTGGCCGAACCAGTATAAATCGAGTTTGCATTTCTTCTTCCCTTAACTTTTACTTATTGATTGTGATTGCAAATTTATTATATATTAAGAGATTAGGAGTTTTGCATTCATATTTCATTATAAAAGAAGAGTTTTAATTACAGTAAAAGATAAAAGAAGTAAGTAAACAAAAACGAGAGAATTTGGATTAACTTAATTCACCCCCCTCTTAAGTTATTTGAGGCCGCTTGTCTAACAAGTGGTATAAGAGCTTGTATCCTGTATAAGGATTAGAAGCTTCAAGATCAATTATGGCCTCATCCAATTCCCTTTTTGGTGAAGGAAACTCATTTAATAGACCCCCTGTATTTAATGGAGAAGGGTTTCACTATTGGAAATCTAGAATGCAAATTTTCATAGAATCAACAGATCTAAACATTTGGGATGCTATAGAAAATGGTCCTTTTATTCCTTCGATACAAGTAGGAAATGAAGTCAAAATTACACCTAGAGATCAATGGAGTAAATATGACCAAAGAAAAGTCCAATACAATCTAAAAGCCAAAAACATAATTGCATCCGCATTAGGCATAGATGAATACTTTAGAGTTTCAAATTGTAAAAGTGCAAAAGAAATGTGGGATACATTAGAAGTAACTCATGAGGGAACAAGTGATGTTAAAAGATCTAGAATAAACACTCTCACACATGAATATGAATTATTTAGGATGAATCAAAATGAGAGCATACAAGACATGCAAAAGAGATTTACTCATATTATTAATCATCTTGCATCTTTAGGAAATTTTTTTCAAAATGAGGATCTCATTAACAAAGTCTTAAGATGTTTGAGTAGGCAATGGCAACCAAAGGTGACAGCAATTGCAGAATCAAAGGATCTTACAACAATGTCTCTTGCTTCACTGTTTGGGAAACTTCAAGAACACGAATTGGAATTATTGAGACTCAATCAAAATGAAGAAAATGACAAAGATAAGAAAAGCATTGCACTTAAAGCATCATCACTTGTCTATGAAGAATATGACAATGAAGACATCATTGAGGAAGAAGATTTAGATGATGATGAAGAATTTGATCTCTTTGTAAAAAGGTTCAACAAATTCCTAAGGAATAGAAGAAATCAAAAGAGATATACATTCAACTCAAAGATGAAAGAAGAAAATTCTTCCTCAACCCCAAGGTGCTTCGAATGCAATCAGCCAGGACACTTAAGACTAGAATGTCCAATCTACAAGAAGAAAATGAAAAAATCAAACAAGAAGACATTCAAAGATAAGAAAGCAAAGAAAGCCTACATCACATGGGATGATAATGACATAAGCTCCAGTGATTCAGAAAATAAAATCGTAAATTTGGGACTTATGGCCAGAGACTACGAAAGTGAAGAAGAGGTAACATCTTCTAACAATAACATATCTATCTCATTTGATGAATTACAAGATGCTTTCAATGAGTTACATAAAGAATCATTTAGACTAGCAAAACTAGTATCATCCTACAAGAAAACCACTGCAAAACTAGAGAAAGAAATTTCAAAATTAAATGAAGAACTAGATGATCTTAAAAATGAACTTAAAATAGTAAATTCTAAAAATGAAATTCTATGTTCTATCATTAATTTAGAAAGTAACAAAGAAACTCATCCATGCACATCATGCCAAAAACACAAAGAAGAAATTAAAAAGTTAAACACTACACTTGCAAAATTCACCTTCGGTAAAAATAACTTAGATGTTATTTTAGGAAGTCAAAGGTGTATCTTTGATAAAGCTGAATTAGGATATGATCCTTCAAAGCAACAAAAGCTTTACAAGAACTTCTTTGCCTCATATAACTTGTCTACTAGTTCATTTATTAAATGTAACTATTGTGGTAGAAAGGGACATAATGCATATACTTGTAATATAAGAAAGAATGGTGTTCAAAATGGACACATGATTTGGGTTCCAAAAAGTACCTTACCCAAACTAACATTCAAGGACCCAAGATGATATGGGTACCAAAAGTTAAGAATTGTGTTGTAGGTGTGCTTGATGGCAAGGCACTCACAATGGTATCTTGATAGTGGATGCTCCAAGCACATGAAGGGAGATTCTTCACATTTTTATTAACATTACTCCCAAAAACAGTGGACATGTCACTTATGGAGATAACAACAAAGATGATACTCAAAATACATGAAGAAGTCCACAAGGATAAGGAAGAAGTAAACATAAAAGATTCTTCAATTAAAGAAAATCAAACCAACATGGATCTTCTAAGAGAGTGGAGAACTTTAAGAGATCATCCTTTTGACAACATCATTGGAGATTTTTCAAAAGGGGTAGCAACTAGACTCTCTCTTATAGACATATAAAATAATATAGCTTTTATTTCTAAAATTGAAATTAAAAATATTGATGAAGGCTTAAAAGATAAATATTGGATTATTGCTATGCAAGAAAAGTTAAATCAATTTGAAAAGAAATCATGTATGGAAACTAGTTAATAGACCAAGTGATCATTCAATTATAGGAACTAAAAAGGTATTTAGAAATAAGTTGGATGAAAATGGAATAGTTATTAGAAACAAAGCTAGGTTAGTGGCTAAAGGATATAATCAATAAGAAGAAATAAATTATGAGGGAACTTATGCACTTTTACCCAAAGATAATTTCAGAAATTGTGAAATCTGGGTTGGTGGTAATCGATTACCAATGAGTAGTAATCGATTACCTGAGAACTTTAGTTTCTGTAATCGATTACAGAATGGTTGTAATCGATTACCCGAGAGCATTTGCCTCTGTAATATATTACATAATGGACGTAATTGATTACCAGAGAGGTTGGTAACGAGAATATGAAATCAGGGATAATTGTAATCGATTACCAATGGACCGTAATCGATTACCAGAGAGTATTGTGTGAATTTTGAAAATATCTTGTTTGATACTCTGTTTTATACTCTGTTTATTTGGTATTCTGGTTGATACTCTCTTTGTTTGATACTTTCGTTAATACTCTGTTTGGCTAATACTTTATTCCTTATGGATATACCTTGTTTAGTATTCTGTTTGATGCTCTTTGTTTATTTTATATGATGCCAAAGGGGGAGAGAAAGGGAAAGAAAAGGAAAGGAAATGATTATGAAATTTTATACTATCCCCAAATAATCCTAGAAAGAAAAGAAAAGTATTTTGTCCCCAAATATTGTTAAAATTTGTTTGTCCCCAAAATATAGCATTGTTTCTAAAAAGACAAATACTAAGGGGGAGACTAAAGGGGAAATGATCAATATATGTATACTTGAAATTATTTTCTTTCTTCCCTTAAAGATGGTTGTCATCATCAAAAAGGGGGAGATTGTAGATGCATATACTTGTAGATATATTATATGCAGGTTTTGATGATGCCAATGGAAAGAAAATGAGTTCACAAGATTGACAAAAAGAATTTGGCAAAAGAAAGAGAAATCGCAAGGAGCAAGGTCAATGCAAGATCAAGACTACAAGTGATGTTAGATAAGTATTAGTCTAGTTAGATAAAGTGTTAAAACAATTCTAGACTTTGCAAGTAATTTGGCCTTTAAAATAAAGTTTATGCAAAAATGTTTTATGAACCAAAATTAAGTTCAAAATAAATATTTTGAATTGGTAATCGATTACCAGTTGGATTGTAATCGATTACCAGCGAGCATTCAATTTCAGAAACGAAATTTTGGTTTTGGTAATCGATTACCAGATGTTGTAATCGATTACCAGTATTCAGAAAATTCAAAATTCAACTTTAAAGACACAACGGTTCAAAAGTTGAAGTGTGTAATCGATTACAACATATTGGTAATCGATTACCAACGAGACTTTTCTGAAAATTATGAAGAGACACAATTCCTTATCAAAAGATACAAAGCTTCAATTGTTCTAATATAAATATGTGTCTTCATTTCGAAAAATCAGGAGATTACAATGTGAAATAACAAAAAGTGAGAAATCTCTTTAAGAATCATTTTGGCCAAATACTTGCAAATTATTAAGGATTCTTATAGGAACGTCAAGTTGTATCATCTACTCTAAAAGAGAGTTCATAGTGTACAAACAATTATTCTTATATTGTGTGGTTAAAGAGAGGGTGCCTCTCGTGGATTGTGGGTGAAACTTAACACAATGGAAGGGGTTTCAAGGTGTGTGAGTGTTCATCTCTTGTAAAGTATTTTACAAGAATAGTGGAAATCTCAAGTGGGTGACTTGAGGACTAGACGTAGGCAAGGGGTTGGCCGAACCAGTATAAATCGAGTTTGCATTTCTTCTTCCCTTAACTTTTACTTATTGATTGTGATTGCAAATTTATTATATATTAAGAGATTAGGAGTTTTGCATTCATATTTCATTATAAAAGTAGAGTTTTAATTATAGTAAAAGATAAAAGAAGTAAGTAAACGAAAACGAGAGAATTTGGATTAACTTAATTCACCCCCTCTTAAGTTATTTGAGGCCGCTTGTCTAACAGGAGATATCATCATTGTTTGTATATATGTGGATGATTTAATCTTCACCGGTAACAATTCCAAATAGTTAACCGAATTCTGAGAAAATATGACCACACATTTTGAAATGGCAGATATGGGTCTTATGTCATATTTCTTAGGAATTGAAGTGAAGCAAACAAATGAAGCAATATTTATCTCTCAAAAGAAATATGTTGCAGATGTCTTAAAGAAGTTCAAGATGGAAGCCTACAAACCAATGTTGACACTAGTAGAAGAAAGATTGAAGCTAGAAAAGGAAAGTGGTGGTGATTTGGTTAATTCAACTCATTTTAGAAGATTGGTGGGAAGCCTAAGGTACTTGACAACAAGAAGACCTGACATAGTTTATGGAGTTGGGCTCGTAAGTAGATTCATGGATTCACCAAGACAATCTCATTGGCAAACTGCAAAACGAATTCTAAGGTATGTTAAAGGTACAATTACTGAAGGCATATTTTATTCAAGTCTTTGCAAGCCAGAATTGGTTGGATACACAGACATAGATTGGGGTGGTGATACTGCAACACGAAAAAACACTTCAGGCTATGCTTTTCATCTTGGTTCAGCTAAATTTTCTTGGTCCTCCAAGAAACAACAAGTTGTTGCCCTTTCAACAGCTGAGGCATAGTATATAGCAGCAACAAATTGTGCTACTCAAGCAGTTTGGTTGCGAAGAATGTTGAGTGAGCTACAACATCAACAAGATGGTCCTACAGAAATATTATGTGACAATAAATCAACAATTTCTTTATCAAAGAATCCAGTTTTTCATGGTCGTAGCAAACACACTGAAATCAAGCATCACTATATATGAGATTTGGTCAGAGATAAAGAAATTGTGGTGGAATATTGTTCGTCAGAAGATCAAATAGCAGATATCTTTACAAAGCCACTCAAAGTCCATTCATTCTTGAAGTTGAAGAATATGCTTGGGATGATCAAGCCAAGTTTTAAGGAGGATGTTGGAAATTAAAACTTGGCAACTTGATATGCATAATCTATCATTTGTTCCTATATGGCATGAATGCTAGATTATCATGCTTCAAAGTCAAGATTTTCAACTACATGCTATAATCTTTGTTTTGGTTCTATATGACATGAAAATTAGATTATCATGCTATTGAAAGTCAAGATTTGCAACTTGTCATTTTAGTGATTTAACAACCATGCATGCTTTGTTTTAAAAGTCACAAAAGGTGGCTTGTTTTGTTGGTTTTAGAGTTTATGTTTTAGTATAAATAGGTGTGGTATTAGTTAATTTAAGCATCAAGGTGAGTGTAAGAAATTGAGAGAAAAACTTCAACAAGTTTTCGTGTCATCTTGAGTGTATAAGTTGGCTATTAACAAATGTCAAATTTGTGAGTGTATTATTCATCAACAACATAAAAAAGTATGTGTGTGAAATTAGTTCTTGAGAGTTCATATATTTTTTTGGCATATACAATTTATCAAGACAATTTATTTTAATTGCCAACAGTTTTCATTTTTTATAAAGTCTCTTGTTTTTTTTTTTACTAATATATAGTTGTTATTTGGTAAGTAAGTCATTAAGAATTATAATATTAGCCATATATATGATGTAAAACTCTCATTACACATTTTGCATTCTATTATTTTTCTCTAGTCCATAAATATTTGAAAGGGTCAAAATACTAAAGCCTAAATAAGTCTATTATTAGATTACCTTTAAAAAAACTAGATTATAATTTCTCTCCTTTTTTAATTTTTTAAAATTACATGAAACAGAGTGAACTAGGCTATCGGGTTTCTTCTTCTTCCCTCCCACCTTCATCGCTGCAGCTGTATCCCGAGCCAAACATTACGACAGCCATGGCAAGTGGTTCTTCTCTCTATTCTCTGCCTATTAATTAATTTCCTCTAGTCTTTCACTTTTTTTTTTTTTTTTCTTTTAGTTGGTTGGTCAATTTTGGAGATTTGGATCACACTCCAAATCATGAAATTAAGTATCAAGATTTGGTATTTGTGTGGGACGAGGGAAGGAGCGAATTTGATAACTAAAATATAGATAAGTTGTATTAAAATGAAATAGCAATGTGGTTGTTAAAAGTAACATCCAAGCTGCTAGGTGATAATGTTTCAGTTCATGTGGAATTTAAACAGATAGATAACCATATAATCATATCTCATCAGATCCAAATAATAGAATATATTTCACATATGTTGTATCCCAGCATGATGGTTGATAAGAAGATCATGTGGAATTTCTAGAAGATCAGCTTCAATGCGGAATCGAGTTTGATTAAATCATGTACACATGGGCATATAGGGATAATTTGTTTATTTATTTGCAAAAGCTTCTGATTGGGGTTTTAATGTGCAGAGGATGCATGAATTGGGCTACGCATTAGAATTTATAGAACAACTACATTGACATTTATTTGTACCCATTCCCTGAAGTAGTGCCCCATTATTTTGATGTTGGTTTTATTCAATTCTCTTCAGTTAATCAGTCTGTTTCGCTCAAATGTGCTTCTTGATAGAAAATCCAGTGGAAAATGATCGTCTAAGAAAATCCAGAGGAAAATGTTTCAGCATTTGGCTTGAATTGAAAGGATGTTGTGTTTGATTATTAATAATGTGTTATTACTAATAATGTAATGAAGAAAAGGATTTATAGATTTATAGTAGTATCAACAAGAGATCATCAACCTTGTGAGTCGTGAATCTTTTGTGCATTTTAATATGTGATTGGAAGTTAATCGTTCTTAAATTTCAATACCCATATAGTATGTCAACGACATATGTGATTAATTCTAAAAGTCTATATGCAGATTCATGTAAGTGGATGTATGTTTGAAGCTGTCTTAACAAGGTTTTGGAAGTGAAACCACACGGTGGCCGTGAAGGCCGTTGAGAGTAGTTGATCTTATAAATTGCACTCTTTGGTCTTTACGAAGTGGGAATTTCTTCAACCATAAACTAGCTACCAGGTTTGCTGTATGATCTTCTTCTATTTCCATGGTGTGGGACATTTATTATTTTATTTGAAAATTACTTCATAGATAATTATGCAAGTGGTGATATATGAGAAATTTTGCATTTACTATCGGCACATTTATTTTTATTAAAAGCACGTTATAAACGTGAATTTGAGTGAAATTGAAGTTTATAACTACATATAGAATTTTGGGATGGGTACTAATGTGAACATTGTCTCGTGTCTTTTCTATTTTGAGTATATTAGCACTTTTATTTTTGACTTTTATAATGTTATGTAGTTTTGCCTTTGACTTTTTTAAAAAGAACACTTTAGTCCTTGCAACATACACTTTAGTTCTTAACTTTATTAAAAAACATACACTTTAGTCTGTGACTTTATTAAAAACATGTACTTAAAGGACTAAAGTGCATGTTTTTAATAAAGTCAGAGACCAAAGTGCTATTTTAGAAAAATCAGGGACGAAACTGCAAGATATTGTAAAAGTCGAGGACATAAGTGCTAGTTTACTCTATCTATTTTAAATTCAGACTCAGATTTAGTGCAATCACTTTTTAGTATAATTGGTGCAGTTATGCAATCTGGGCCATCCGATCTTAATCAGACGACTCAGATGCCGAGATACTAAATCGGTATTATAAAAGTATCTAGGCCATCCAACTGCACCAAAAAGTGACTAGGATAGAATCCAAATCCAGTTCATACCATCTTTTGTTTGGCAAGAGTACTATAGTGTTTCTCCTTATAACTGAGTTGAAAAATAGATTTGGTTAAAATTTGATTTTAGTCTCTATAATTTAAAACTATTGGTTTTGGTCTCTTAAAAATTGAAAATACATTAATTTAGTCATTATTGTAAATTTTTTATTGATAAAGACTAAAAAGGGATATTTTTACTTTTTAGGGGACCAAATCTATCTATTTTAAATTATAAAAACTAAAATCTCAATTATATTTCAATGACAAAATATATATATTTAACCCAAAATAAACCCTTACATGTGCTTGTACCCATGTGAGTAGTAACTATCTCATATCCATTAGGCACCTATATGCTCAAATTAACTCATGCACACTTTTTACATTTTAGTTAAGTGAAAAATCATTAACTCAATAAAAAAAGTTAACTCAATCAAAAAATTACTTAAAATCCATCTAAGCATAATCATTAAAATCACCAATATAATCATTTAACTAAATCAAGACACAACATAATAAAATTAAAAATTAATATCATATATATAACTATATATGTTATATTATTATATAATCTAATTAATATATATAGATGTGGGTATAGGGCGGGTTGTAATCTAGGGCGGTTGTAATCCCCATACCCGCACCAATTCTTGTGCATATCTATTTAATAGTTTTTTTTATCATATCGTTATGAATAATTTTTGTGAATGTTTATTGGATTCGTGTCCAATTGTGATCCCTAAGTTAAATGTCATAAAATAAAGAGTTACTAAATAAAAAATGAGAGATGATTTAGCTCAATAATTAAAAAAATTATGATAATTTCACACTCATATATTTACACTTTTTTTCACATTTTCATTTTTTAATTATTATTTATCTTTTCCTTATTCATTATATATCAATTATCACACATTTTACTTTCCCTGTCTTCATTTTTCTTTTTTATCCCTCTTCATAAAAATATTTCTATAGTATTCAATACCAAATATTTGAGTCAGCACAATTAAAATTGGATTTGACAGTCACGCCCGAATTTTAATATATAGCTCTACATATAGGGTACAATAATCACAAAAAAATTACACAAGTATAAATATTTTCGCTTTTTATTTGCTAATAGTTTTTTCTGTCTTTTGTCCACATGTCCGAAACCAAATGTTCTATACTTTTCTTTCCCCTAATTTTATGTTTTTTTTAGATGAATAAAAATTTAGGGTGAGGAGATGACGCTTCAGTTCAAGGTTGAGAAAGCCATTAGACTTAAAAAGCACTTATAAAGATATTTATATTTACCTCACCCCAAAGAAACAAGTGAAAGTTCGAACCTGCAATCTGTCAAATACGAAACCTTATCTTGTTCCACTCGACTAACCCCTTGAGGTTAATTATATGTTTTATTAGAAAACTATGTTTTCAGGGCTCAACTCTCGCTCTAATTTATTTTTTCGATTTTCAATGACGATAAAGGTTGACTAATGGTAAATAATTAAGTTTGAACTCAATTATTAAAGATGACATAATTTTAATAATAAGGATTAATCACATACCGTGATACTATTTTTGGTGTGAAGAAGGAATTAAGAAAGAGAAAAATATAGAAGAGATGTTTGTGTGTTTAGTTTATCAAAAAATCATATTTCAAACGTGGCCGGTAAACGGAATAGCATTGGTTTAGATCCACGTTTTAAACGTGATTTTAGGGTAAACCAAACATGCTATACAATGATTTATAGGTTGTTTGACATGAGAAAAGTAAATAATAAATAGAAGATAAATATGAAATTTAATTGTTTGATTTGACAAAAATAATAAAAAAGAAATAATGTTTTTAATTAATTTCTCATTTTTCCCACATGATCTCTTGTCTAAATTGGGTAAAAATGTGTTTTAAGTGGGGTTCACTGACTTTTTATATTTTGCCACTATTTCTCATCTTCACCAAATTAGTAAATGTTTTTTTCTCTCTCACTTCTCTATCTCATTTCTTGCATATTTCCCTAACATTTTCTATAACGCCGTACATTGTGTAAAAGTAAAACTTAATTGTGATAGAAAAACATCATAAGAGTAAATAAAATTTTCATATAAGTAAAAGAAATGTCAAGTGAAAAAAAAAAAAAAGATGTCAAGTGAAAAAGAAGTTGAAATATTTTATAATTAGTTGTGATTTTTTTATTAAACAGAAAATTGATGATGACTTTTAAATTTGAAGCCTTATTTAACTTGAATATTAGCTGGCCTATATGCTATTTTATAAAATAAAAAAAAATCATGACTGAGAGGGTTTTATTATCTTTTTAATTTTAAGAAAGGTCCCACCCGTGATTGAGTAATGACTAATGAATGAGTATTGAGTTTGTTTCTTAAACTATAGCCTATAGGTACTTGGTGAGGTGTAGTGTATGTGCAGTTTAAAGAAAGTTATAAACTCAATTTAAAAAAAAAACTTCAATTTGGGAAAGAAACATTCTTTTCAGCTACATTATTAAGTTTCCCTCTTCCAGTAAAAGTAACATAAAGAAGAAATTAAATAAATAAATTGTTTCACAATATATATGCCATTTCCATTTCCATTTCCCTCACTTATACGCACATGACTACATGACAGTAAACATCATTTTCAATTCCTTGGCTTTGATCATTGGAATGTTATCTACGCTGAAAAGTCTTCACTATATGCTCCCATTCTATACGTACGTGTGTTTCTCTAAGATCTCAGAAATTCATAGTTTGAAAATAGCTTTAGCCAAGCAATGGTCAAACATAAAACAATCCCATGACTGGCGGCCACGTAAAATTGGTCCAACGTAAACGGCACCAGATACTGACTACAAATTTTGCATTTTCTTTTTAAGTTTGAACGTAATTTGCTGTTTCTAATTAGGTGTGTGAATAATATATAACATGATTTATTTTTTAACAGAAGTTAATCCCTTTCTACAGGTTTCCAAAACAAAGTTCTGCTTTGTCAAGTTTAGCATTTGTAAGGAAGCTGTTACTAGATTTTAAAGTGGACACTCAAAATTGAGCTTTATTATTACAAAGTCCCTTTCTTATCCAGTAGTCTTCAAAGCCGCCAGTTTTCCATTTGATGGTTCTCGCAGCCCCTTAAGCAAAAATCTGAACAAGTCAAGGCGCGTACAGAGAGAGCCTTAATTAATCTATTTATTTATCTCTATTCTATAACTCTCAGAGCTTTCTGTATTTCTTTCTCCCTTACCCTTGTTCCATCATCATATTTTGGTTCAGTTTTAGTCCTAGTGTCATCCTTTATTTCATTGAACTTTCTTTGATTTGATCATGTTGTTATTATGACTTATGACTACCTCAATATTTTGATTAGAAGATAAGTATGTTGCTGATATTGTTTTCATGACTTAAGTTTGAAGTATTACACCTGTTCCAAAAGCCATAGATCTATACCAAACGTATCCCTGTAATCATTCTTCTTTATGAATATCCTCTTTGGTACCCCTTAGCCTTTGTTAACAAGTCTTTGTTAGATTGTTGTTCCACATATAAAGAATTGGGGAGTTACCTTCTTTTTTATTTTTAACTCTTCTTTAGTCTTAAAAAAATGAAGAGCTCAAACAATCAATATCCATTAAATTCTGTTTCTAAGCATTTCAATAGTCATATTCAGCTTGTTCGTTTCCTTTCCTATCTCCTTCTCTTGGGCTGTGGTGTGACCATTGGAATCATCATCAGTTTCTATCTTAAAATTGGTACCTTTAGTCTTCAGTTCACTCAATTCTCAGTCTCTGCATCACAAAAACCACCACCAATACTGCCATTAATTGCAACACCAGAACCAGAAGTATCCAGCATCAGTCATGTTAGATTCAAAGAGTTCCATGAGCCTTCTCATGTTATGCATGATATGAATGATGAAGAACTGCTATGGAGAGCTTCAGTGACTCCTAAGATTCATGAATACCCATTTGATCGAATTCCCAAAGTGGCCTTCATGTTCTTAGTGAGGGGTCCTATGCCTTTGGCTCCTCTGTGGGAGAAGTTCTTCAAAGGGCATAAAGGGTACTATTCCATTTATGTGCATTCCGATCCATCTTACAATGAATCAGAACCAGAGAGTCCATTGTTTCATGGCAGGAGAATTCCCAGTAAGGTCAGTTTCTTTATTCTTCAATTACTTTTTGACACTTACATTCACCCTAATCTGAATGTCAACTATATATTCTCTTGGATAAACGAAATTAGGCTATGAAAATGTCCTTAGTTCAATGTAGATATACAAATGCTTAGTAGTTAATAGAAAGAGAAAACAAAACAAGGACAAAAACTTAGATGTAGTTCTCTAATCAAACAATAACATGTGGAATTGTGGATAGTTCTTTAAATTCAGCAACATATTCTTAAAAAATATCCATTTGTCATTATGTGATTTGAGAACTTGATGAATGATGTGCAAGATATAAGAATTAAGAAACTTGAAACAAGTTTTGTCTATAAAGTAAATTCAGTCAAGAGGGAAAGGAGGAGAATAAAATAAAACAGAGCAGATGGAGACTTATAATTGCTTCATATTACTAGCTAAAAGGTATAAAACTTTTCTGTCTAATAATCGACCCTAATAGCAACAAGTGTCTACTAAGCTCATGCTAAGGATTAGAGTTGTTCATTCAAAAACTTCAACTAGAGTTATATTTATTGAAGTAAATTCATGTACTCTGGGTTCAAATAGGTAAAATAACATCTAAGTGGAAGTTATAAACAGCAGGTTTCATATCCTGGCTGAAATAAAAATGACATGGAATATTGATCATTACAAAGTACTATCTGCCCAGTTGAATTTTCTTTTGCCAGCCTCATAGCATTTAAATTGGTAGGTCGTGAGGCCCCAAATTAAGGAACCCTATTAACTGGTAATAGCTAGCTGTCACAGTGTTGGTGCAAACATTCCTAAATTCAGCATCACCCAATTTGATATTTGCACACTAGTTACTCCGTCTCATTTCCTTTACACGTCTTGATTAAATTCCTATATAGTATATAGCAACCATCATCATGTGCGTGTCCCTAGTGTAGGGACCAATCTCTAGAGTTAAAAGAGTAAAATATGATTCTTGAAAGATATAGTGTCGGTGTTGGTCATTTTTATCTATGTTCATCAATTTAAGACTTTTATAACATCAAGAATCCATATAACATCATTCTTATGCCATCAACCAATCATATTCATTCATGTAGACAGTAGAGAAAAATTTCTTTCAAAACTACATTATTTTCCTTAATAAAATGGTACACATTAATAGAACACTAGTTTTGATTCATTGCTATTTTACATAATGCTTCCAGGGAAGCATGAACAAAGATAAGAAAATGCAGGGGAAAATCAGAGGAACTTGAATCTAGTTCTGTTTGTTAGTAGATTAATTTTCTTATGTTTGATTCTGTACCAGTTTTGAATCTTAAATTTACAAAATGTCATTTATTTCTAATTCCATCAATTTGTTTCAATTTAGAAAGAAACTGTGATTAAAATTTAACACCACCCTTAATCTGATCATCACATAATGCAGAAAGTGGAATGGGGAAAATTCAACATGATTGAAGCTGAGCGTCGCTTGCTGGCCAATGCACTTCTTGATTTCTCAAACCAACGATTTGTTCTCCTATCAGAATCTTGCATACCTCTCTTCAACTTCTCAACAGTCTACTCTTATTTAATGAACTCTACTGAAAACTATGTCATGGCTTTTGATGAGCCTACTGCAGTTGGACGTGGACGGTATAGAATTCAAATGTCCCCTCTAATCACCCTCAAACAATGGAGAAAAGGGTCTCAATGGTTTGAAATGGATAGAGAGCTTGCCCTAGAAGTGATATCAGACAAAACATACTACCTACCTTTTGAAAAGTACTGCAGGGGTTCATGTTATGCAGATGAACATTACTTGCCAACATTTGTTAGCATCAAGTTTTGGGAGAGGAATTCAAATAGGAGTTTGACTTGGGTTGACTGGTCAAAGGGTGGGCCACACCCAGCTAAATATGTGAGACCAGAGGTTACTGCTGAGTTCTTGGAGAATTTGAGGAATCAGCAATGCCCTTATAATGGAAACAGCACAAATGCTTGTTTTCTGTTTGCTAGGAAATTCTTGCCTACTTCACTGACAAGGCTCATGAGGTTTGCTCCACGGGTCATGCACTTATAGTACAGCAATATTACTATGAGCACACAAGCAAAGTTAACACTACTAAACCAATCATTTAATTCATTCTTTTCATGTTGTAAGTGTTTTCACTTTTTTGTACAGACTCATTCTCCGATCACACAGTCCATTGGCTTCATGGATCTCAGTTAATGAGTTTTTGTATTGGGTTAAAATTGCTTCATATAACTGTAACAGTAAGTTAATATTCATTATTCAAAGACCATCAAATGTATTAAAGAACAGCTTCATTGGTATCTGGAAGTTCAAGTTGAACAAATTAGACCAAGAAAAAGTTGGCGGGCAAAAGCAAAGCAAATTGCACTTGTTTCCCTCCTAAAAAAAGATGTGATTCTCTTTCTCTAGTTTTTCATCAACTAATTCTAAAACATGCTGGTAAGTGGTCAATAAATTTGAGAAAGAAAAGCACATTAAACTCTATATGAACATGTCATTGTCATATCACATTGCTTCAAACTTCAATTAGCATAATAATCAAGACAAAAATAAGTGACATAAGAAAAAGCTAATAATAATTTGATCTACTTTACAAACACTACCCTAGTCGGTAGAAACGCTAGCTCCACCTCCACGTGCATCTTCAGACACGGAAGGTGACTCAGACACCGAGTCCAACGTGTCATGACACGGTGACACTTGGACCCCACGCAACTCCTCTATCATCTTGACCACGTGGCTCATCCTGGGCCGTTGATCAGGTGCAGTCGCAGTGCACGCCATAGCTATCTGAAGCAGCGCCACCATTTCCTCCTCAATATCCTTGTACCTCATCAGCTCAAGATCAAACACCTCAGCGGTCCATTCCTCCCTCACCACAGACTGGACCCACCTAGGGAGGTCCACCGCCGTGCCGCCGCCGTCCACGGCGGATGGGCACTTCCCCGTCAGCATCTCCATGAGAAGAACGCCAAAGGAGTACACATCAGCCTTCTGGGACTGTTTTCGACCGTCCGATACCTCCGGAGCGCGGTAGCCATTGGATCTTCCGCTTGATGGGCCCGCGAAGATGGAGAGCCCAAAATCCGCCACGCGTGCATTTCCCGCCACGTCAACGAGTATGTTTGTGGATTTGATGTTACCGTGGGTGATATTATTATTATGGTTATGGGACTTGCACGAGTTGTGAATGAAAGCCACACCTCGTGCCGCTCCAGCTGCTATTTTCAGCCTCGTGGTCCAGTCCAGTGGGGTTCTCCCGGGTCCTCGGCTACCTGTTGGAAAGACACCAATTCAATTAACCCATCATGTTCCATTTTATTTACACATTTGCCACTAGTGTTTACAAGGGTAGGGGCCTACTTTGCTCCTTTTTGTTTGTTTATATTCCCTGATTTCAGTGGCTAAAGGTTAAAGCTAAAGGCCAAAGTTTGCTCTGGAAAAGAACAAAAAGCAAAATAGGAAATATAAAAGACACTACTTGTATTCTTTTATATCTTTCCTTTTTATTAAAGAAAAGAATCTACCACAGTTGCACAGACTGTGACTAGTACAGGAATCCCTATTCCCTGATGGTCATGATTGTGCAGGTTCTGCTCATTTAACAGTTCTTTTATCTCCAATTGGCGAAAAATGAGGATGGAAGGATGGAGAAGGACCAGTTAATCCTATCCTCTAAACATACCATTCATGATCACATGGTCCAACTTAAAGTATCAATATGGATTGTGGACCCTAACAAAAAAACTGCTATTGGATCTAGGTACCCTACATGGATGGGGTTCCTGTTCACTACACCATCATCATCACAGAATAATTAGGTGACTGACTCTTGGCTGCTAGGAAAATGCTGGAAAGAAAATGGATTTTAAACTGGATAAACAAGTCAATTCATTTACTTTTACTAAGAATCAGTATCAAGCTCTGGAACAACTAAAAACAAAAATCTGAAGCAGCAGCAAGCAAGCTAGATAAATTCAGTAAAAATAAAAATAAAAGGAAAAGAATAGAAGTTGAATCATGTTTGTGGAAATGAAAATGAATTCAATTACGTACCGTGAAGGAGCCAGAACAAGCTACCATTAGGCATGTAATCACAGACAAGCAATTTCTCATCCCTTGCAAAATAGTAAGCTCTTAAGCTAACAATGTTGGGGTTTCTTAACCTTCCCAGCATTTCCATTCGCTGCTCAAACTCCCTCTTCCCTCCAATTTGAACCTCCTTGAGCCTCTTCACAGCAACAACTGTTCCATCATCAAGAACAGCCTTGTAAGCTGTGCCAAACCCACCCTTCCCCAGCATTTCCGCAGAGGCACGCAACAAGTCCTCTAGCTCAAACCTCTTCACCCCTTCAAAGAACACCATTCTACCCTTCTCCAAACCCTGTTGCCCAGCAGAAACACTCGAAGTATAAACCATCTTTTCACCCTCCACACGCTTTGAATTCGACGACCCTGCTTTCACTTCCCTGAACTCAGCATTGTAGTTTCGCCAGAAGTAGCAGTAGAGAAGCACTGAAACCACGGCGAGCACTGAAACATCGCCGAGGACAATCGCGATTAAAACCACCGGCCCCATTTTCGGAGCTCCGTTTTTTCGGGTCTTGTTTCCGGGTACCGATTCGTTTTCCGGCATTGAACTCGGAGAAGATGGCACAGTTGTTGTTGCTGGGGTAGGAACCAATGGTGTAGCAAGTGCAGGGACGTCTTTGCATTTCTGCAATGGGGCTCCACAGAGAGACGGGTTTTGCTCGAAAGCGGATCCGGGAAAACCCGAGAGGGTTTCCGGTATTCGACCCGATAGGTGGTTACCGGAGACGTTGAAGTCTTGAAGATAAGAGAGGTTTAAGTCCGGAATGTGGCCTTGGATTTGGTTCTGGTCAACGCGGAGAGTGAGAAGGTGGGTCAAACGGTTGACCGTGGCCGGAATCTCGCCGGAGAGGTTGTTGTGGGACAGATCGAGACGGTAGAGGCGGGTGAGGGACGTGAGCGATGAGGGGAACTCGCCGGAGAAGTTGTTGTGAGAGAGGAAGAGGAGCCTTAAGGCGGTGAGATTGGAGAGGTTGGGAATGGGACCGTTAAAACGGTTGCGTTTAAGGCTGAGGAGTCGGAGGTTAGTGAGAGAGGTTAAGGGTTGGATGGAGCCGTGGAGGTCGAGGTCTTGGAGGACAAGGCGAGAGACGCGGTTCCTGAGACAGGAGACACCGTGCCAGGTGCATGGGTGGGTGGTGGAGTTCCATGTGGTGAGTTTGTTGTTAGTGTCGGAATCGGTTTTGAAGGCCATGAGGGGTTGGAAGTCTGGGCTGTTGGAGGCTTGTAGAAGGAGGAAAAGGAAGTGGAAGGTTAAGGAGAAGATGGAAAGAGAAGGTGGTGTTAGCATTGTGATTGTTGCAGAGAGTGTGAGGGAAGAAGAGTGGTGCGGTTGGTTTTGTTTGTATTATGTGATTGAGTAGTACAAGTGTAGAACTGTAAAGATACAAAACAGAAAGGGGCCGCGAAGAAGGGAGGAGGAGCGTAGAGTTTGTAATTCTTGAGGGATCGAAGCCCAGTTGGAGAAATTATTGCTTTCACATGTTTATATATACGATTTTTTTTTCGGCATAAAACAAATATTCGATTTTTTTAACTGTTATATTTGTAATATTTAATATTTTTAATGTATTAAATGTTGTGAGTCTTGTGACAATTATATTTTTTAATATTTTTTTTTAATTTTAATTTATTATCATGTACAATATTAATGTTGTTAAAAATTTGTTATATGTAAATGTAAATTAATTAATTATTATTATTATAATTATAATTAAAGACAAAAAATTTTAATGACTGTTTCATTTTTTTGTTACAATTACTGTTTCATATAAAAGAATATTATGTTTATTAGTATTTGAATTTGAATAATTGCCACAAATGTTTGGCGGATGAATAAAATAAGACGAAATAAAACAGAATAGAATGTAACTACAGAACATAACAAGATGATTTATGTTCAATTATATATATATATATATATATATATATATATATTTATCTTATTTATTATTTAATTAAGTATTAAAAAAGTGAATATGGGGTGTTGGACGATAGTAGTAGGGGGTGTAGGACGGTGGCAGTGGTAGTGGCAGTGGCGATGGTTGAGGTGGTGATGATAGCGGTAGTGACGACGGTGGTGGTGTAAAAGTTGTTAGGTGGTGTTGTCGACGATGGTGATGACAATTCCAGCCAGCAACGACGATAGTGGTGGTGACGATAGTTGCGGTGGTGGTGGTGTAGGGTGCCAGACGACAATGGTAGTGGTAAAATGTGTTAGGTGACAATAGAGGAATATTACAATTTTGGGAAGAAGGTTAGGAGTGTTGGGGAAGGTTTATTAGTTTTGTCAATAAAAAATAATAATGAGATGTTCTCTTTTGTTTTCTTTGGTTCATCTTTTTTTATAGAACCAAAGTGTTCCATTTTTTTAATGATATGTTTTGTTATGTTCTACTTTTAAAATACACCAAATATAAAATATAACTTGTATGTTCTATTCTGTTTTGTTCTATTATGTTTTGAGGTGTCTACAAAACGCTACCCGAGAATCATTTACTTGTTTTTTTAGGGGTGACAATCATTTACAAAGAGTGTATTTAGTAAAACTAGCTGAAAACTAGATGAAAGGTGAAAAGCTAGCTGAAAGCTGAAAAACTAGTTGATTTGATTGAATGTGTTTGGTAAAATTAGCTAAAAATTGTAAAATGACATATAAAGACATCATTAACTACTAAATAATAATGATGAGTGAGAATTGTTGAGAGATTCAATTGTAATAAATTTTCAGCTAATACCTAAAAATAAGAGCTTTTTAAAAAAGCTACCTCAAGTAGCTTCTCAAAAAGAGATACTAAAAAGCTAGTAGCTACTAAAAAGCTACCTTACTAAACACATATAGGGATGACAATGGGTACCCTCCGAGCAGGGTATCACAGTGCCCGTCCCCGTACCCGCATTTTTTTTTTAAAAAAAAACCCATACCCGCGCCGTATCCGCGTGAGCAACAACTTTAGTGTCTGTCCCCATACCCGCTGGGCACCTATATGCTCGTACCCGCGCCCGTTACTTGCACTTTTATTAATTAAAAAATTAACAACTCACTAAAAAATATTAATTTAAGAAAATTATATCTCAATTGAAAAATTACTCGAAAATCATCCAAACATGGTTTTTAAATATCAGTGACACAACAATTTAATTAAATTAAAACACAATATGTTAATGTTCTAAAACACAACACATGATCTAATATCCAATTTTTTTATTAAATATTACAATATACTTTCCGTCACACTATTTTATAAACTTGGATATCACGTGTTAGAATTCTCCAAGATCTGTAAAAAATGATTATTAACACTAATTAGTCATATATTATAAAGTAAAAAACATGAATAGATAATTTTAAAAATATATTTTAAATTTGTAATATTATATATATATATATATCAATTTTAAAAATATGTATAAATATATTTGATATTTTAATAAATTTAATATATCTCTACATATAATTATATATGATATTATTTATTAAATAATTATGAGTGCGGGTATGGGCATGACAGTGCCCGCACCCACACCCATACCCGCTTTGCGGGTTTTTGCCCTGCCCATTGTGTGTAATTTTTGCGGGTACTCATAAGACTTGAGCTCAATTGCCATCCCTAAACACATAAAAAATAATCTCGAGTAAATTAGCACATCGGTCATTGACTCTTGGGGGATCATGCAATTTCGTCCCTGACTTTTCGAAATAGCACTTTAGTCCCTAACTTTATTAAAAACATACACTTTAGTCCCTAAAGTGCATTTTTTTAATAAAGTGAAGGACTAAAGTGTGTATTTTTTAATAAAGTAAGGACTAAAGTGCACGTTTTTTAATAAAGTATGGACTAAAGTGCTATTTTAGAAAAGTCAGGGACGAAACTGCATGGTCCCCCAAGAGTCAGGTTGGCCGGATGATCGTAGACTAGCTGGTTAGAATGAAAACGCTTGGGCTAGTTGGAACGATGATGCTAGCCGGCTGGACGAATTTTGGCCGGGTAGTATTAAAATACATTTGTCGTCTGTACTCATGATGCTTCCCTACTAGCCGAATAGAATCCTTCCCTAATGGGCCGAATGGAAGTTTGGAACAAATTCTTACTCGACTAGAATTCGGTTATAATGAAATGCTTGGGCCACCTGTAAATTAGATGATACTAGCCGGCTAGACGAAATTCGGCCGGGTAGTATTCAAATGCATGGCCAACTTTACTCATGATGCTTCCCTATTGGCCCAAGCGCAGAATCCTTCCCTAATATTCTTACCCGGCCAGAATCCGTATCAGATTTACATCATTTTCTAAAATTGAAATAAAGACTCCAATATCATGCAATTACCATGCATGGTTAATTGCATGTTACATTAATTCTTAAATTAAAATAACACTTAATGAAACTGCTCACTAATTCAGTAAGTCCCATTTGGCTCTTCAGGTTCGAGTATGTGATTTGGAGAATAACCGGGCCGGTTAAAATAAAGATTAACGTATGTGTGGCCAGATAGCATAGGGTTGGTCGACTGAGAGAAAGATGTGTGTTGGTGTAGCCGGATGACATAGGGCGGTTGGAACAATTAAAAATACTAACTGCTTAGCCGGATGGTCGTAGACTAGCCAGTTAGTATTCAAATGCTTGGGTCGAGGGTAATAATGATGCTTCCCTACTAGTCGGCTGCTACTGGAACAAAGTTCTTACCCGACTAGTATTCATATTAGATTTACATCAATGACTTATTAGTTGAAACATTGTCTTCTTCATCACATTAAAGCTTTGCTATCATCCTTTTCTATTTGAATATTGGTGCTAAATTATCCCTTTAAATTGTTGGTTATGATTCCATGCATGGGTGTCACACTAATATATCTGTTCTCAGCAAGAAATTCCGGGCTAACCTCTGAGGCAGTTAACTAGGCTTTCCTACCAAAATAGTGAACCTGCCTTTTCTTCAATCGTTCCCACCTTTTATAGGCCTCCTTGGTAACTACCGGTGTCCCACTACCTAAGTCCCACTTACCCCACTTATCCCATATTTCCAAAGTGCTCTTAATGGGGTAGAGAACAGGTATGGGCCGATTAGTTGACCCAGAACTCGGCCCAATATCTGAGGAGTACAATATCATACAATGCCTAAAAGGAATCTGTTAACATTAATCATACATGGCAAGTGAAGTGTCCATTCTTTATTAACTTAAGTGACATGTAATCATTTACTAATGACATGTCATTTAATTTTAAAGTCTTTTTAGAAACATATATAATCATAATCTAAAAACTTTATCAAGTTCCCTACAAAAGACACATGCTAAACATAAAGCATCAACAAAATCTCACTGAAAATGGCATACGAAACAAGTATGGCATCATATATAAGCACAACATATATCAGTGGTAATAAACAAGTATGACATCAATCTGTTGAAGAATGGCGCATTGAACTTGAAGGAGATGACAGGAACGGTTTTGGTGGCATTGTCAAGTTCTCAATTCTCCCTTCAAGCATCTCCACCACTGTACGCATTGTTGGACGATCTGACTGATTGGTTTGGATGCACCACAAACTTACTACAACCATCTTTCTCATCCTCTCTCTGTCACTTTCATTGGTAATGTTCCTAAGTGCAAGCTCTTCATTTGCTTCTATACGCTTATAAATCCAATAAGGAAAATAAATTTCACTAGTACAATCAACATCAACATTAACATTAATATTTTTTCTTCCCCCCCACCATTTCTAAAACCATCATTCCAAAGCTATAAACATCTGACTTGTGAGAGACCATTCCAAAATTTCTTGAAAATACCTCAGGAGCAATGTATCCTGGGGTTCCTCTAGCTCCAAACATGGATACCTTGCTCTCATTTTTAGGACATATTTTAGCGAGTCCAAAATCTGAGATCTTGGGACAGAAGTCCTCATCCAACAATATGTTATGAGGCTTTATGTCAAAATGGAAGATTCGAGTATTACATCCTCTGTGCAAATATTCCAATCCTTGAGCAACACCTATTGCAATTTGGTATAATGTTTCACAATTCAATTGGTTATCTTTTGCTATTGGATTATTTCCATATATGAACTTCTCCAAAGATCCATTAGACATGAACTCATAGACCAATGCTCTCTTAGATCCTTCAAAACAAAATCCTAGCAGAGTAACGATGTTAACATGAGATGTTCTACTAATGCTAGCTACCTCATTGATGAATTCCTCCCCATTACCTTTTAAGTTATTCAATACCTTCACAGCAACTTTACTTCCATGCAACTTCCCTTTATAAACAGCTCCATATCCTCCTTGGCCTAATTTTTCTACAAAGGAACTGGTCATTTTCTTTATGTCCAGGTAACTATATCTTCTCACAGCAAGCGGTCCATGATTCCTGAGAAAAGCCTCAAATTCTTGATGAGCTTTACATTCTTCTTTCCATAATCTCCCTCTAAAGTAGTAAATTACGATCATTAAAATTGCAACTCCTAAAGCTGCACAAACTGTAATTGATGAAGTGGTGAAAAAGTGTCATCAGTCATAATAGAAATTACAACCATTGATTACAAGGAATTCCTTATTTTAGAGAAGACGAAACCTGACAAGAGAGGCAAGTAAAAGGAAAACAAAAAATGACAATTGGCCACGAGCAAAGCTGATTTAGTAAAATGCTCACCTGTTGCCACTATAACCACTAACTTGTGACGAGTTATCTCTCGCTCTCCTGAATAAATTGAGCATTAGTTAAACATCAATTAAAAACCACGTACAGGCCAGCATACAAAGTGATTATTAAAAATGATTAAAATAAAATAAATTGCATGCATTGATTATATGAATAACATCATCATCCATCAACCACCATCACACATATAAAAGAAGCAACAGGGGATAAATTTGTAAACTAAAGTTTCCCAACTAAAATAAGGATATTTAAGTTAATTACTAATTTAATGTACTTTTCTTTAATTTGAGAGATTTAAATAGTGTTTTTAATTGTTGCTCATTAACCAATAGATAATGTGACTCTCCACTCCACTACAATTTAAAACCCACTTATTGTCTCTCCAATTTCTATGAACATGCATTCTTTTAAATATTTTGACATTTTAATAATTTCTCTTAATTAGTTATTACCATCAATGAGAGACCCTTTTTATCGTAATTTTCCAATTTGTTCCAATAAAATACTTACTAATAGTTTAATTATAGGAAAAAATCACTACGCCAAATTTTAGATATAAGAACACTTATATAAGGGCGTTCCCGTATAAATATGCTCTCCAGAATTATTTTTTATTATTATTGAATTTATTAAGGGCGCTCCCGTATCCAAGCGCCCTCCCTTCCCCATTTTGTTTTATTTTATTTTTTCCTCCGGAACGCTATTAGGAGCGCCCTCCTATTCCTTTTTCTATTAGCGCCCTTACCATTCTCTCAATTTTTGTTTTATTTTTCCCTTTCGGGCAGTCCTGGGAGCGCCTCCCCTTCTCCCACTTTTTGACCTAGCCTCTAATCAGATCAGAGAAATGTGTCCCTC
The DNA here is from genome assembly GCA_026901365.1 of Sesbania bispinosa. NCBI lineage: Eukaryota > Viridiplantae > Streptophyta > Magnoliopsida > Fabales > Fabaceae > Sesbania > Sesbania bispinosa. The sequence goes on along the minus strand of QLOH01000476.1, from coordinate 749,198 downwards.
GGCTCTCTCTCTCACCCCATCCCCCGTGCTTCCTCCAATTCTCGTACGCCTAGCGCCTCCCGTCGAAGCTCGCGCTACCACCGTCTCCACTGTCGAACCCTCCATCGTCCGAGCTTTCCCCCGCACCGTGATATGAAGGTCACTCCACTGTCTCTACTGCTTCACCCTAACTGCAGGACTGCAGCAGCCACCACCGTCAACTGACCAACCTCCTCATTTGCCACGTGCACTCGCAGCGAGACACCATGAGCAACGCCGTGTGAGCTCTCTGTCATGAACCCTAAGCCCTCCCCCTACCGTGAGCTCTCCATCTGAACCCTAAGCTCTCCGCACTTCTCCCTCTTCAGTGAGTCTCCAATCTCTCTCTCGCGCCGGTCAAGCCTCGAACCAGGCTCAGCATTTTCAATATCCTCAGGTTTATACTTTTGAAAAAAAATTGCTTGTACTTAATTTTCACATTTTAATTATTTTGTCAATAGAAAAAGGTTTGGTCATGATATATGGATTTGATCTCTTGCTATGTTCGTTGTTTTTAGCTTATTCATTAGTTATTGCTATATTCTTTGGCTGCGGATGTGGTGAATGTATTGGTTCCAAACATTGAGGTTTTGAGACAACTTAATTTGCATCATCTGAGAACAGTATATTCAATGATTTCACTATGTGCTCCCCCTCCCACTTGAATAGTTTTTGGCACCCGTGTAACCCCAAAATAGGCCATTGAGCTTTGGTTCTGTTAGCATACAAATGAGTCATGTTTTGGCTATTGAGTAAGCAGAATGACCTGTCCACTTTAGATAATGAACAAACTTGACCTCCGGTGACAATAATGCTAAGTTAGTAAGTATTGGCTTTGAGTTTGTCATGAGAAACCTCAAGTAGTCATGGCTGACTTGGATGTTAAATTCTTGAAGCTTCTTGTATAATATTTTACGTAAGTTTCAGGTGCCAAGATTAAATCTAGATGGGTCAAATTGACTAGTAACAACTTTTATATAAGCTACCCTTAATGAGAGAATATTTTTATAGTTTTCTAAGTAAATAACTTTTGGATCTAGAGCTAACTTATATTGCATCGAGTCCCCTTTTGCTTGAGCCCTGGAGTACAACAATGAAATATAATGCTACAGCTAACCTATATACTCTCATGCTTTTAAACTGTTCTGCTTTCAAAGCAGAACATGATGCACTACTACAGTTGGGGGTTAAGAAAATGGTAATGACAGGTTTAACATGCTAAGTAGCTAGGAGCCTAGGACACTGGAAATTAGAGGCAACATACAAACACAACCAATAGCATATCATTAAATGATGTTAGAACATTTGAGTTGAAATAAACTAATAGAACTCTTGCAGAAATTAGGTAAAAGAAAAGAATAGAGAACTGAATCTGTATTGAAAATGAAAGAAATGTACACACTCAGGTTATTCGAGAGAACCTGAACTCTCCACAATACTACTCTCACATATCCGTACCCATTCCCTCTCCTAATCTCCCTTTATATGCTACTCTTCTGAGTAACTAAATTTTGTTCTGGGTTTTGATCCCCTGTTAACCTCCTATTCCTCCTAGCATAGACTCTCTTAGGTGGTGCTCTATCAATACCCCCCCCCCCCCCTATAAGTGCCACCTTGTCCTCAAGGTGGAAATGGGGAAATTGCTCCTGAATCCTTGCAGCAGATTCCCAACTGTTATCACATGCTGGTAATTGCTGCCATTTAATAAGCACCTCCACATTTCCATAGGAATCTTCTCTGATATCAACAACATCCTCTGGCTGCACCTATAACTCGCGCTCCTCTGACAGCATTGCTGGCAGCTGCTGGGGTGTGTGATGAGGCTTCACTGCTCTCTTCAGCAAGGAAACGTGGAAAACAGGATGAACCTTGCTATCTGCAGGCAAATCCAACTTGTAAGCCACTTGTCCAATTCTATCTATTATCTGATATGGCCCATAAAAATGAGGACTCAGCTTCTCATTTGGTTTCCAGGCTAGGGACTTCAGTTTGTATGGCTGTAGCTTGAGATAGACCCAATCTCCAACATCAAATTCAAGGTCCCTTCTGCGCTTATTGGCTTGGCTCCTCATGTAATCTTGAGCCTTAAACAAATTGGCTCTCAGCTCAGCTAATATTTCATCCCTTTGTTGTGTCAATTGGTTAACTTCTTCCACCTTAGAAGGGATTGTGGTACCTTTCAGCAGTAGTGGCGGGTCCCTGCCATATAGGGCTTTAAAGGGGGTCATTTTAGCTGAGGCATTATAGTTACTGTTGAACCAAAACTCAGCCCAACTAAGCCAATCAGGCCATTGTTTGGGTTTAGCCCCTGTAAGACAACGTAAGTAGGTTTCTAAGCAACGATTTACTACCTCCGTTTGACCTTCCGTTTGGGGATGATAAGCTGTACTAAACTTCAGCTGAGTGCCTGCCCTCTTAAACAACTCCTTCCAAAATTTGCTTAAAAAAACTGGATCCCTATCCGAGACTATGGAAGATGGGAACCCATGTAGACGCACACTCTCCTTAAGGAAAACAGCTGCTACTTCACTTGTAGTGTAGGGATGAGCCAATGCTATAAAATGAGCATACTTGGTAAGTCTGTCCACCACAACCAAAATGGTGTCCTTCCCTTTCGCTTTAGGAAGACCCCCAATGAAATCCATAGCAATATCAGCCCAAACTTGGGTAGGAATAGGTAGAGGTTGCAACAAGCCTGTTGGGGCAAGCGTCTGGTATTTGTTCTGCTGACATATTGCACAGCTGGCCACAAAATCCTTAATATCAGTCTTCATTCCTTCCCAATAAAGTACTCCTGCCAATCTTTTTTAAGTCCGAAACAGCCCAGAATGTCCTCCAGAAGGAGAACTGTGAAATTCAGCCAACAAGGTGGGGATACGTGAAGAATTCTGCGGAAGCACTAATTTCCCCTTATAATACAACTTGTCTCCTTGCAACTGATATCCAACATGTGACTCAGGATTAACCAACAAATCTTGAATAATTTTCTGCAATTTGGTGTCTAGATGAACCTCTCTCACCCAATCCTCCAAATCATCAAATTTAAGAATAGTGATAGCTGCCAACATTCCTTTCCTAGAGAGCGCATCAGCAACCGTATTCTCCCTTCCAGGCCGATATTTTATTTCGAAATCATAACCAATCAGCTTAGAAACCCATTTAAATTGTTCTTCACTGAGCAAACGCTGATCTGTCAGAAATTTCAAACTCCTCTGGTCAGTAAGTATAACAAAGCGGCGCCCCAACAGATAATGCCTCCATTTCTGCACTGCATGAACAACTGCCACCAATTCTCGCTCATATACTGATTTCTGTTGAGCTCTTTCAGACAATCCTTGACTCCAAAAAGCTAGAGGTTTTCCTTCCTGTAGCAGAACAACCCCTAAACCTTTGCTAGAAGCATCAGTCTCCACCACAAATGGCTTTGAAAAATTAGGAACTGCTAACATTGGCAAAGTTGTTACTGCTGATTTCAGTTTGTCATATGCTTCTTGAGCTGTTTGTGACCATGAGAAGCTTGTCTTTTTTGAGTAAATCAGTCAATGGTTTAGGGATGGTGCCATACCCCTTAACAAACCTTCTGTAATAACCTGTAAGCCCCAGGAAACCCCTCAAACTCTTGATATCTTTTGGTATTGGCCAAGAACACATTGCCTCCACCTTCTTTGGGTCAGCTGCCACTCCCTGTCCGGATATTATATGCCCCAAATATTCCAAACTGGACTGCCCAAAACTGCATTTCTTCTTATTCACCTTTAGGTGGTTCTGTTGCAGGACTTGCAGAACTTGCTTTAAATGATGCGCATGTGACTCCGGATCTTCACTATAGACCAAGATATCATCAAAAAAGACAAGCACAAATTTTCTCAAGAAAGATCTCAGTACCTCATTCATAAGTGATTGAAATGTTGATGGGGCGTTTGTTAAACCAAATGGCATGACCAGAAACTCATAGTGGCCCTCATGAGTCCTAAATGCTGTCTTAGCAATGTCCTCCTCCTTCATTCGAATTTGGTGGTACCCTGACTTAAGATCCAACTTGGAAAATATTTTAGCTCCCCCTAGCTCATCCAACAATTCATCTATAACTGGGATGGGGAATTTATCAGGCACCGTGATCTTGTTCAAGGCCCTATAATCCACACAAAATCTCCATCCTCAATCTTTTTTCTTCACCAAGATGATAGGGCTGGAATAAGGGCCAATACTAGGTCTGATAATTCCAGCAGTTCTCATTTCATTCACCAATTTTTCTATTTCAGTTTTCTGGTAATGAGGGTACCTGTAGGGACGTAAGTTGGGAATGGTGGCCCCTTCTTTCAAGTGAATAGAATGGTCTTGCTCCCGACTAGGAGGTAATCCCTGGGGATCTTGAAATATCTCTTCAAATTGCTGCAAAATCTCTTCTACAGATGGATGTAACTGTTGCGAATTAACATCTGTCTCCTTCCTCTCCTCATACCTCAAAATAAACCCTTCACCATCCTCCTTTAAAGCTTGCATCAGACCCTTAACAGAGGCCTGAGATCTCCGCAGTCAATTAAAGCAACCACCTGGTGATTGTTCATCGTACCCCTTACCTTCCAAGATTTGGATGATGTCAATCCTGCCATGGAGTACAAAGAGAGCTGTAGGGCATTAAAACTCTTGTCAATCACTTCTAAATTCTCCTCCTCCACTCTTTCTTCCTCCTCTTCCTCACCTTCACCTTCATCTAACAGAAGCATGCGAAATTGCTTGTTCTTGCATACATGTTCAGGGCCAAATTTTTCATCACATCGGAAGCATAATCCCTTCTTGTACTTCTCCTGCAGCTCCTCATTAGATAACCTCTTAAATCCCCCTGTGTTCCCCCTGAAACCTCCCGTATTGTTATTGGTTCTGCTAGAGTTGTTTCCTCCAATTGTCGAATCGCTTCCCTTAGTCTTACCCCCCTGGTTAGTATCCACCGCCACTGTTCTGGAGCTTGGGAAATTTCGGTAGTTTCCCACTGTCTTTCCTCCTCCGTATCTTCCATATCCTCCCACTACTAAATTCTTTTCTTCTATCATGAGTGCCTTTGACATCATCTCTGACAGGGAATTGGGCTCATACAACTTAACCTCCGCTGCTATTTCCTTCCTCAGACCATTCAAGAAAACGCTCATCAAATACTCTTGTTCCACTCCTTTCAAAGCTCCTGCATATTTCTCGAATTGTTCTACGAACTCTTCCACTGAATGTTTGTTTCAAGGCTAACAACAACTCAAACGGATTCTGCATCATGGTAGGTTGAAACCTCCGAATCACGGCTGTTTTGAACCCTTCCCAAGACGGGTTTGGGTTACAAGATTCCCACCACCGGTACCAACTTAGCGCTCTTCCCTCCATAGCCACCATAACCGATGACATCCTCTCCCTTTCGGAGACACCCTTAATGTGAAAGTACCTCTCCAGCCTGTTCGTCCAGTCGTATGCGTCGTCTCCCGCGAAGATGGGTATTTCCAACTTGCGCCACTTCTCACCCTCTGGCTCTAGGCGGACGCTCTCTCTATGCGGACTTTCACCATCCAAGAACTGGGTGAGCTGCTCCATCATATCTTCGATCTTCTTGAGCCTAGCATCCTGCAACTCGAATCGGGTTGCTTGTTCTTCCCTGTCTCTGTTCCACCCGTCCACTACCTTCTCCAACGTCTCCAATCTTGATTCCATTCTTGTAGATACCATTAACGCTTCTGCGCTGCTAAATCGCTCTTCACCCACCAGCTCCAAGATCGGAGCTTTGATACCAGTTGATAGAACTCTTGCAGAAATTAGGTAAAAGAAAAGAATAGAGAACTGAATCTGTATTGAAAATGAAAGAAATGTACACACTCAGGTTATTCGAGAGAACCTGAACTCTCCACAATACTACTCTCACATATCCGTACCCATTCCCTCTCCTAATCTCCCTTTATATGCTACTCTTCTGAGTAACTAAATTCTGTTCTGGGTTTTGATCCCCTGTTAACCTCCTATTCCTCCTAGCATAGACTCTCTTAGGTGGTGCTCTCTTAAGTGGTGCTCTATCATAAACACTAGTAAAGAGCACTCTTATCAGTTTTAAGTTGTGAATAGAATAATATTAGTACATTACAGTTTAAACACTAATAAAGAGAACTCTTATCAGTTTTAAGTTGTGAATAGAATAATATTAGTATATTTCTGTTTTAAGCAGCTTGACTTGTCGTAGGATGAGGGTTGGGGCTACCAGGCTCTAATTGCTTCATGGGGCTGTCAACTAGAACAAGCGATCCTTGTTGTGCATCAGGTTGCAGAACTTGTACAGCAAAGTTATACCATCCTTGTTGTGTCCCATTAACATTGTCCATTTAGGCCCTACCTCTCCCTCCCCATAATTGTAGATAAAAGTTTTGTCCCCTTCCATGAGTATGGTTATCTCTCCCTACTTAATTGACTTCAAGCCTAGGCTTCAATTTTATTTTTAAGCATTGCTTGTCATACCATGTAATTTGATTTTTATTGCATAAGATAAAATAATGCTGATAAGAACAATGTAAGAATGATATAAAATAAAGTTGAAGTTCCAGTTTATGTTCTGATTGCTATTGGCAATTCAGATATTTATAATGCCTTATGTCTTCAGATATGAAAAGAAGTTTAAGATTACTGGAGGTATAAAAGTTTATCCTAAACAATCACTCACCTTTTTGGCTTAAAATTAATAACTTGATTTAATAATATCCTATTTACAAATTAAAAAGAGAATTAATCTCACTTGTTGAAATATGTTTTTTATCAATCATTTTTGCAGGGTGCTTAAGATATGCCTTGGAAAGTGTGTGTCTCTTGCTGCTTCTGGAGGACCGTATGTCTCAAGATATCCTATTTTCTTTTTCAACTTCTGGTAATCCAAAACATTAAGGGGCAACAATTATATAATAGGAGGGTATAAAAATATGCAAAAACATTTAAAACAGAATAGGCTAATGCTATACAAGCTACATTTAAAACAAACTTGTGCTATTTTTCTTCTTGTTTGCTCTCTTTTCAGACAACTTGTTATTTATAATTTAATTTAATAAATAATTAAATTAATCATTGAAAGATATAATATCAATTATATTGATAGCTAATTAAATCTTAATTTAACTTGCAGAGTACTTTGTCTCGGTGATCTCTGCACCAGTGCTTCTGTTCTAGCCCTATCCTGTTAGTTAGCTTATCTATTTATTTATTATTATTTTGCTTGCACTTTTATTGCTCTTTCTAGTCTTTTACTCAATGTTGTTGAGCTTATAGTGATTTAGCGTTATTTTTTTTTGTAGAAATAAAACGAGTTTCATTTGACATATATTAACGTTTTGACTTGGATTGGAGCATCCACATTGAGCATCATACATGGCTGCACTTTTTTATTTCTATCATTTGGAAGCCTCTGTTTGTATATGAAAGCCACTAGGAATTTATCTATCTTTTGGAGTCTAAAGAGTACTTTAAGATGTAAAATGTAGGTTATAGGTTTCTTATAAAAAAAGGCTAGATATGGTGTTTTTGTTGCAGAACTTTTGAAGCTGAACATTGCTTATGGGGAAATTTTTATTTCTTCGATTGGTTAGCATGAAAACCAAAACACAGTGGTGTGTGTGGATTTACTTGTTGGTTCTATATTTTATATTTACATTTCATGACATTTAAATTGGTATGTGAATCATAGTGACTAATTGTTTATCTAAAACATTTTAATATCATTTTCATAATTTTTTATTTGTTTAATATAGGTGATTGAATTAATCAATACTAAATGGCTTGTATATGCTAAAAAGCTACAAAAATGTTGATATTGATGAAAAAAAGGAATCAGAGTTATCCTCAAATTTACGTTAATATATCTTAAATGGGCATCAAAGTTCATATTTTTTTAATTGTTACAAAGATGTAAGTAACATTTTTCCCTCAGAAATGGGCATCAAAGGTGAGTGAGTGCCAAGACTGCTTAGTTTTTTCCCTCAGAAATTCTCTGATGCCCTGATTGTTTATTTGTAATCATGGATGATACATTGGCACCTGTGTGAAAGTCTTGGATATGACTGGGTCTAACATATTTTTTCTAAGATTTATAACTTGACTATTTATCCTAAGATATGATGTATATGTTTTAACTATTTATGCCTGCTACTGGGACATTTAGACAGCAAGAGACTTGAAAGTACAGTGACAACAAGAGATATATGACTGAACAGAGGCTAGGGAGGGTATTGGCTTGTGCATATATTTCACAGTAATGCTGGTCATTATATGCTGCATGTTTCTTTTTGTCTTCTCTTTTCAATTTATTATCAAAAAAATAGATTTGTTCATTATCATTCCAATAAATGAGACCATCTGCAATGATATTTGCTTCAAAGTAAGTAGTACATAGATTAATTAGTAGTATATAAATTGACAATTGGATTCTTATGCCTTCTTCTAGTCATTGTTTAGATATTGTTTTAGTTTCTTTGCTATTTGAAAGCCCATAGTAATTCAACCACTGTTGTTTCGTTATTACTAGATGTTTGCCTTTTTATTTTTTTTAATCATGTGTACCTTCATATAATTTAGTTACCATCTTTGTTACCAATAAATGCTGTCTTGTTCAGCTTGTTAAGAAGCAATTATGCCAATATTTCTTATCTTGATTAGAAGTGTTCTTTTTTGGTTCATCTTCAACTTTCACTTGGTATTACATAACCAAAAGTATGAGGCTGTAAGCTCAAAGCTCCTGCTTATAGAGTAAATTAGACTAACCTCCACGAGATTTGATTAAATTATCTAAACTTCTAGATAAAAACACTGAGCTCTCTATATTGAATTTTATCCACACACATATAAGCCCTTTATGAAGCCTTCTTTGCAGGTGAAAGATCATAGATTAACTCACTGTAAGTTTCATACATTTGGCCAAGAGTTCATCTACGCTATAATGTAAACTGCAAGTTAGTAATATTGTTATTCTTTCTTATAGATAGCTACCATTTGGTGGAGGACAACGGAAATGTAAAGGTGATATGCTTTATATGTTGTAATAATTGATTGATACTAAGTGCATTATTCTATTTTTATGCAGAAAACTAAATAAATTCAGTTTATTCTCAGTTCCCCTTGTTTAGATTTTTTTTGCTTAATGCTTGCTGTGTAATGTATGTGCTGGAATCCCTGCGATTGCACTGCAGTTTATTATGGTGGATTGTTTCTCATATGCAGTATCTTTAACATTTTGGAGTATTGCACTGCAGGATGAGCATCCGGTAAATCATTTTGTTAGAAATGACCTTCGCAAATCCGTTTTAGTGATATTTTTCTAGAGGTAAGCCTGCAACTTGATGTTTTCTAATGCCTTATAATCAGTGTCAAATTGTATTTCAACTGGTGTTGCTTCCTAATGATAGGGAATTATCAAATCCACCTTACATTTCATTAAGTTTTAGATAAGGTATGAGTGGTTCTATATATATATATATGCTGCCTGGACTATCTATTTTTTTTTTATAATGTGTGATAAATTTAAACATTGGGTGTAGAAAACTATAAAATCACGAACACTCATAATATATAATTATATGCATCTTCTAGTGTTACAATTGATATGTTTGTTCATAAAAAATCCTAAAGAATTTTACAAAGTGGTTGAAAGGTTTGTAAAGCAACTAGGATTCTAATAGTGGCGGTCATTGATAGCAAGAAATGTATAATTTTATAAATATATTCATTTTCTGGCGGTCAATAACTGCCAATACTATACAATTGTACATATATACGAATTTTGTGGCGATCAAAGACCGCCAGTAGTGTAAAATTGTGGCGGCTTCAAGCGCCCTTCCCAATACAGAAAGCTAAGAAAACAAGTAAAAACGGGAGGGCGCTTCCGTGCATGCGGGAGCGCCCTTATAGGTTTTCTAGGAGGGCGTTTCGAAAGCGCACTACTTGTTACGAATGTCTACCAGAGCACAAACTACAAGGACGAATGGAAGCGCCCTTTTAAATAACACGGGAGCGCCCTAATAGGTCTTTTTTGGCATAGTGAATAAATCACAAATGATAAAAAAAATAATTTTATGATTTTAATTAAGATTCAAAATTTTATCCTACCATTTTCTCTATTCTATGATTGTTTTTAATATAATTATTTTTCTTATTGTTATGATTTTAATTTATTTAATGATAACTTATATTAAATAATAATATAAATTAGATTTCAATAATAAACCTAATCTACTATTATAATGTAAAATTGAATAATTATATAAAATTATTCTAACTTTTTATTTTAAAGATATTATTTTGTTATAAATTTAATATTAATTACACATGTTAATATACTAATATTATATTATTGTTGGAAATTAATGTTACTCTAGGAGTAACTTTCAATAATATTACCCCACTTAATTAATAACAATTTTATGAATGTTGAATTTTGTCAATCTAACCGTTAAATAATGTGGTATTAACATATTTATCAAACACAACAAGTTCAAGAAAAATCAAACATTCATAAGTATATAGTTGGTTTTTAGATGAGTTAAGATTAACATACACCTTATTTCTCTTACATCATTTTCACCTCCCGTATTTATCAATCTCACTTAGGGATGTGAAAAAAACCCGCGCTCGTGGATACCCGTGGATATACCCGCAGTGGGTACCCACATATTTATTAAATGTGTGGAGACGGATATTATACTACCCGCCCCGCCCCCGCATACTCATTAAAACATATTTTTCTATTAAATATATTTGAATATTAGAATTTTTTATTATTTTATGATGATATATAATTTATTTTATATTATTTTTTGATGATATTCTTAATATATTAATATGTAATGATATTATATAATGATTATTTATATATATATATATAGTATGATATTATAACATATTATATAACATTTCCTCTCTTTCTCTTTATAAAATTTAAATTCTTAAACATTAATGGATACCCGTGATTACCCGTGGATACCCGTTACCCGCAATGGGTACCCGTTAATTTTAGCGGGTATGTATACGGGTAAACACTACCCGCCCCAGTCTCGCCTCGTTGACATCCCTAATCTCACTATTCCTTTCCTATCATATCATTCATCTCATGCCTGACTTTCTCTTATTTGTCACTTTATTTTTATATGTATCCACCTCAATAAGTATACACCGATAATTTTCTTTTCTAAATTGTATGAATTATTTTGGTAGAATTAATCTATTTATATAAAAATTTCAATCCAATATTTGGATTAATGAAATTCAACATTCATGAAAAGTTATTAAACAAAATAACATTGATGAGTTCCTCAGATTAACTTGATCCCCCACTCATTAATTATATACCATAAATTTAAAGTGTGATATTAATACAAAGATTATTGTATAATATTTAAATAAATAAAATTATTCCTAATTAAATAAATCTAATTGAATAAATTTTGTAGAATGATTTTAAGAAGAAATACTTAAAACTCTATTTTTTTACTATTGAAAATAAATATAAATTTTAACAATTATATATATGTATGTACATGTAAAATTATTTTTGCAAAAGTTTGGGGGAGGCAGTCATCGAAATGGTCCGCCATTGGCCTCTCCTATAATAGGCCTCTTTGTGTGTGTATATATAAGAGATATAAAATATTATTATCAAATATAAAAATATAGTTAATTATTAGAGTGTATTTGATAAAACTAGCTGAAAAATTAGATAGTTGAAAAATTAGCTGATTTGATTGAAAGTGTTTGGTAAAACTAAGTGAAAATGGTTAAATGTAGGGGTGGGAATAGGCCGAGCCGAACTAGGCTTTCCAAAGCCTGAGCCTGACCTGCACCTTAAATCCATGGCCTGAGTTTGGCCTGTTTACCTGACATAGGTTTTATTTTATGGCCTGAGTCTGACCTATTTAAAGTCTGACATGGCTTGAAAGCCTGTTTTATAGTAAGGTACTTGAATATATCATAAGCATATGTATGAATAGAAATAAAAAAATCTTTATAATAATAATAGCAATATAAAAAATATTAGTATTTTTTTATATTTAGTTAAATAGGCCGGCATGATAGGTTTAAAAGGCTTTTTCGATGGCCTAAAGCCTGACCTGTTTTGCTATATAGGCTTTTGAAAAAGCCTTGGTCTGATCTATTTACAAAATTGGCTTGGTCTGGCCTAGGCCCGATATAGGCCGGGTAGTAGGCCTGAGCGGCCTGACCTGTTCCCACCCCTAGGTAAATGACATATAAAAACAACATTAATTATTAAATAATGATAAGTGGGGGTTGTTGAAGAATAAAGTTGTAATAAATTTTAGTTAATAGCTAAAAATAGGAGTTTTTTTTTAAAAAAAAACTATCTCAAATAACTTCTAAAAAACCTAGTAGCTACCTAAAAAAGCTACATTATCAAACACTGATGAAATAGTTTCAACTGAAATACATTAACAAACACACTCTTAGTATTTTTTCATAAAAATTTTTAAAAACTATTAATTAGTAGATAATGATTAATAGTATTTTTTTTATATATGAATTAAAGCTCCTTAATTTGATATAATCTTTTCTTAGAATCCACATCTATTTAAAAAAGGAAAGACTCTCATTTTATAATTTGTTATGCCTATATATTTGTTGGGTAATCAACCTCAGCTAATAACCTATCTATAAATCTATATTAAAAGGAAGGAAGATCACTATTTCACACTCAATTGTTTTAGTGTGGGTGCGTAGATAATAAATATGATGAAAAAAAAAAGTTAAAGATTAAATATGTGATAATTGATGTAATGGAAAATGAAAAAAAAATAAAAGAAATGAAATGTAAAGAATAAAAAAGATTAGTGTGTGTTTGATTTTTTAAAAAAAATTATATTTAAAATGTGGATTTGATGCTTTAAACATGGTTTCGAAAATTAGGAGAGACTAATAGCCCGTTTGGTTGAACTTTAAGAAAATTAAAATCATGTTTTAAGGAATTGATTTTAAATTGTTCCTCCAAAGTATTTCATATTGATTTTCAACTGTAAACAACTAACCTCGACCACATTTCACAGCATGAACCCTGTCAGGACAGTAGCACCTGAACGCATATGTATCAGGGTCAAGGTCGAACCCGCACCTCCCTCCACTGTTGGTGCACTCGCTGCAGTTAGAAGCATTCCAATTCAACATAAACCCTTTCTTCAGTGCCTCTTGAATCCCTCTTTTCCCATCTTCTACTACTGCATTCACTAACCTACTACCCTTGCAATTCTCCCTCACTAAGCTCAAATTCTGATGCTCCCTATAAAAGGCCACAACTGAACTCGTTCGGTTTTCTGCAGAACACCCAATCCTGTGCTCTTGCATCTCTTCACCAACCGATGTTAAGTCACAGCCGTAGAACAACAATAGATCCCTTTGGTTGGGAGCAAATCGGAACCTGTACTTTCCAATTGTTATGTTCTGTGTGGGAGCAATACATGCAGTGGTGTTTGATTCTGAAAAAACGGGGTTGGACACTCGGAGTGTGTTGTTGTTGTAGAAAATTTGATGAATTGTGTAGTTGGTATTGATAAGATTGAGAATTGGGAAGCCATTCTTGCCACAACTGAGCTCAAAACCAGGATTCCCACAAAAGGGTTCTTGTGTCCCTTGGATGTAAAATGGGTAGCTTATGTTTTGGCCATTGCCACAGGTCTTGGGCTCGCAAGCTTGGAACTTTGGATCCACAGAAGACAAAGTAAGTGTGGTTAGAAGAGAGAAGAAAATGATGTATGATTGTAGAAGAGGAGAACAGAAGGGCTTGAGCAGGGTAGACAAGAGGATTATTGGGTTCATTTCATTTAGGATTTCTAAGATGAAGGAGAGATGGAAGCAGAGAAGGAGAAGGAGAAGGAGAAGAAGAATATTACTAAAATGTAACAAGTATGACGATAGACATGGCACAATGTGTAATTAGAAAACATGATTTTTGGATAAACTAAAAACATAATATGCGGTTCCAAACAATCAAAGACCTTACTTGTAAGGTCAATTCCCTTAAATGGAGATAACAGTTCCATCAAAGTTCAGTCTCTTTATAACGAAACTAAAGCTGAAGGGAAAGAGATGCAAATATGGGACCACCAGGCACCAGTCCCTGCATGATCACAAATCACAGTTTTACTTCCAAAGGGAGGAGTAGTAGGAGAAAGTAAACTGAGGTATTTTCCTTTGATTTTGTCATTTATTCACATGATGGATGAATGTATAAGTTCCTGTTTATTTCTTTATTGGAAGCCACTCAGTTTAATCAAAATAATAAACTCCTTTCTTTTATGTGTTTTATAGGAAAAAATATATATAATTAAACAGCCTTTAAGTTGATTCTTGACTTGAGTAAAGACGATCAAATCCATGTTAGAATGCAATTTGATACATCTGAATTTGGGTGGATGGACATTTAAGTCGATCAAACTTCCAAACCACCTGTAAGGACTGACAGAGATCTTTCTTCATGTAAGACTTGTTCCAAACCACGTGCTTGTTAGTCTTTGCAAGACTCATTCAAAGAATCCAAGTCAACAGATTGCAAGAGCATCCATCAAGATAATAGAGTGTCCATTTTCCATATTTTATTTTCCCCGTGCTTCTATTCTCAACTGTTTCTGCTGTTATATTTTGATTATGGTACAAACCCCCCATCCCCAAGTAATAAAAATAAATCACATTGAAGAAGGTCACAAATCATGATGGTTCCAGCTCATGTATTTTGTACCCTCTTGTTTTCTACCTTTGTGCAGCTTGTCTCCACTGCAAATGCCAAGTGTCCACCTTCGTTTGATTGTGGGAACCTTGGTAATATCCATTTTCCTTTCACTGATGCAGAGTACCCTGAGTGTGGCTTGTTGGCAATACATGGATGTAATGACCGTTACCCTGACACAGTTAAAACCATTAGTAACCAAGGAACGTGGTTTTATGTGGTGTCTTCAATAAGAACTACACTTTTGATACCACTTCTCCTTTCTTTTCCCTTCACTTCTTAAAAGTCACTCTTTTCAGCTGCAACCGCACCCTCAATGTCACCCCACCTGCTACCACTTTAAAATCTACTATATGCCCAAATGACATCTTCTATGATGCAGCTACTATGGAAGATGAATTCCTAAGTTCCAAGGACTATGATCTGTATTTTGCATCATGTTCAATGGTTCGGCTTCCAATAAGAGACACAGGTCTCAAGCCTGATCCCAAAGGAGATCTCTTTGATTTTATATCGGCTGGCATTTCTATCCAAATTCAGATATCCCCAACCACTAGGCGATGCTAGTGGGTTAAATGTGGCCGTGTTTAAAAGAAATAAAAACATTAAAATTTGGAAGCAATGCAAGAAAATTGAAGAGAGGTTATTCTAAACTCTAAAGTGATACTCAGAACCATCATCACTCAAACAAAAACTATAAAATCTTGAAAGGATCCGTTTCATTTTGTATAAAAGCTAACTTTATAAGAAAAGAACATTCAAATTAGTAATGAAGTTTGAAAAATATATCTCAAACATGGATGCATTTAAGAGAAAAGAAAAATCTTCTATTCTCCAAGCTGGAGAACACTGATAGTGTTAACCATAAAGATTTGTGGGCACAAATACAAACTGTTAATAATTGACAATGAACAAGGATATAATTATCAGCTAAAGTTGAAACAATGAAAACTCAAATTGAGATTAAGACTATTCTTTTACAGAATTGGACCATAGAAAACTGTTCCAAATACAACCCACACCACATATTAATATCATGATTATAGGAATGATTCTATGTAATCACACTGACAGTCTCACAGGTTGAAGTTGAGTAATGGGCTGGTGATGATTTTGGTGAAGATAAGAAAGGTTTAGGTGGTATTTGCAATGACTCAAGGTTTATTGTGGCTAAATCTTGGAAAGGATGGCCAACAATAAAGGATATCTGGTTAAAAAAAACAAGTAAACTCTCATTTTGGTCCCTAAAAGATTTGGTATTGGTCATATTACTCCTTAAACAAAAAATTACATTTTTTATCCCTAAAAGATGAAAAGTTATTCAATTTAGTCCCTAAAAGATAAAAGTCATCCACTTTAATTCAAAGATTTTTTAAAATACTAATTTAGTCCATAAAAAGTAAAAACTAAAAGAACTAAGGGGTCGTTCGAGATGGTTCTGAGTTTTCAGTTTTTGGTTTTAAAAAATTTAAAATCAAGATTTTACATCTCAAAACTAATAATTCAAAACTTGTTTTTGTGGTTTTCAAAACAAATATTTTGAAAACCATAAAAAGTGATTTTTAATTTTTGATTTTGAGTTGTAAAAACTTGATTCAAAATTTTTAAAAATCAAAAACTGAAAACCCGCAACCACCCCGAACAGTGACTAACTTTTTCATTCAAGAATAAAAATGTAATTTCCAATTTACCATCTTTAAGGAAGTAATGTGACCAGCCTTAAATCTTTCGAGACCAAACTGAGAGTTTACTTAAAAGGGACCAAATAAGAGTTTACTCAAAAAGAAAACTAAGAGTGTGTTTGTCTTGCCATTTCAGCTAGATGAAAGTTGAAAATAGTAGCTGAAACCGCTTCAGCAGTGTTTGGGAAGGTAGCTTTTTTGGTAGCTACAAGCTTTTCTTAAAAAACTACTTGGGGTAGGTTTTTTAAAAAGCTCCAATTTTCAGCTTACTAGCTGAAAATTAATTACAAATCTAACCCTCAACCACCCCCACTTATATTTATTTAATAATTAATGTTGTCCTTAAATGTCATTTTATCGTTTTCAACTAGTTTTACCAAACACATTCAATAGTTTTTCAGCTTTCATCTAGTTTAAGCTTTCAACGAGCTCTTCAGCTTTCAGCTAGTTTTACCAAACACACTTTAAGTAGTTTCGGTGTGTTTGGTAAAACTAGCTGAAAAGATAGCTGAAAGCTTAAAGCTAGCTGAAAGCTGAAATACTATTGAATGTGCTTGGTAAAACTAGCTGAAAATGGTAAAATGACATATGAGGACAACATTAATCATTAAATAATGATAAGTGGGGTGGTTGATGACTAAACTTGTAATTAATTTTCGGCCATAAACCACAGCCCAAAAAAGAAGACCAATTTTGCAAGAAGTAAGCTACCCATAAGAGGAAAAGGTTCATCTGCAGCAACTAGTACAAGACAGAGTAGCCCACCACAAACTGCTCCAACTGATGGTGTGGATGATTCATCAAAGGCACAACAATTTATGCCAGCTCCTGGGCTTAACAACTTGGCACGTTAATTATTAAGCTTTTTGGGAGATAATTAGCTTTTTGGATAAACTATGTTATTGTTATTTTGGGATGTAATTTGCTTTTATAGGATCTTAGTGGTAAGACCACTGTTGGATATTTGACACTATTTGGATGTTTTTCCCTTTCCTATTTTGGATTATGGTTGTTGTCACAGTTTGGTTATTTAGTTATTGTTAATGTTGCTGTTATTTTGGGATGTAATTTGCTTTTATGTAACATTTCTATTGCCTATTAGGTTATTAACTAATTGGATCTTAGTGGTCTTACCACTATTGGATATTTGAGACAGTTTGGAACATGTCTCTTGCTTATTTCTCTTGCTTATTAGGTTATTATGTTGGATTGTTGTTAATGTTATCATAGACAACATATAAAGATCACAAAAGAGAACACAATTTCATTACAATTAAAATAAATAATAACAACATTACATAATATTATCAACATATCCTACTTAAATTACACTTAAATTAGAAACATATCTAATTTTTCCACAAAAGCCCCAACAAAAATCCAATCACAATACATGACACCATAAGTGTCCAATTAAGCCTCCTATTCTGACTTTCCAGTCTCTTCAAGGTCCTAGACACATTCTTCTTCCAAACTTCATCATCACTTCCACTCAATCCCATAGTTGATGTAGCTTGACTTGCAATTTCTTGTGCAACAAAATCATTTTCCACCCACTTGAAAAAATCACATCTGTCTGCAACCTGCACATTCAATGGAAATTCACAACATTAACTAAGCAGAAAACAACCTACCTAAACCCTAAACAACAAATAACAGAAAATTACCAAAATTAAAAAAGAAGCAAAATAACAAAAAATACCTTCAATTTAGGGCATGCATAGAACAACCTTCCTGGGTTTTTTTCAGTTCTAGAAACCCTAATAACTGCAATATGATTGCAATTACATTTCGGCTCATTTCTTCCCCTTTGAGAGTTGTGCGAAAAATTGGAACCACCACCATTATACCTCCAATCTGTGGTGCTCATGGCTGACAAATGTTTGTGTAGAGGAAGAATAGACCAACAAACAGCAGCTACCCACACGCAGAAGAGCCGAGGAATCACAACCAGAAACGGTGATGGTGCCCAGCATAGAGAAGGAGAGAGAGGAGATGAAGAGGAAGAGTAAAATGAATATGGCCGTTAGGGATGGTTCTTAGATTATTAAAATTAATGCAAAACGGCGTCGTAATCATGCTATCCACAATCCTATGTGTCAATATAACGTGACAAGTCAGCATAAGTTAACGGAGTTAAGCAGCTCGGACTAAAGTGTCTGATATCTTGTAATGTCAAGGACTAACGGGCGTATTTTGTAAAGTCAAAGACTAAACTGCCCGACCCTTGCAATCTCAAGGACTAATGTGCTAGTTTAGTCGTTAAACTTCAATCAAAATGCACATAAAGGCGCACAAAATAATTATAAAAAAACGTTTAAAACAAAAAAGCTCGTCTTTTCCTTAATTTTTTTATAACTAATAGTCTAATAGTTTAGCATTTTAACCCGTGAAATATACGAAAATATATCTATTTTAATATAATGAATGTTATTAAATATACTCTTTCCTTCATTTTTATATGCCACAATTTTACTTATACACAGTAATTAATTAAATAATGTAACCAATGTTCTTCTTTATTAAAATTATTATCTAATTTTTTATTATACATTTGATCTCTTTTATGGATTATTGTCTTTTCCATGACTATTCTTGTTTGTTGTAAAGTGATTGTAATTTATTCATAAAAAAAAGTGATTGTAACTTGTAAGGGTATAATTAGAAAAAAAAATAATTAATATTGTAGAAAGTATAATTTACTGTTTTTTAGGAATATTTTATATTTGGGAATAAATTTGTTTAATCTTACAATAAACACCTATATACCCGAATGATAAAAAAATCTATACTTGTGGATATATCTTCTGCATGCATGTTTATAAAATAGATAAGGACATATATTATATTACCCGCCTCAAGGATATCTGCATACTTATTAAAATATATTTTCTATTCAATATATTAAATATTATGAATTTTTATTATTTTATGATGAGATAAAAATTATTTTATTTTATTTTATAATTATATTTTTAATTTATTAAGTCGTATTGATACTATATAATAATAATCTATATTATATAATATTAATATAATATGATATTATAGTATATTATATGTCTTTTTTTCTTTTCTTTTATATATTTTAAATTTTTAAATATGAATGGATACCATGAATGTCCACTACACACATAGGTAGCCGTCAATGTACCACCCTCTACCCGCCCCATTCCTCCATGTTGACATTCCTAATTCCCCGTGTGAGAGTATGTTTACATAACTTTGAAATAAGCCACTCCTTAAATATCATTTAATATAGTAAAAATTTTAAATTGTTAAATATTTTAAAAAAATTAAAATATTCATCCATAGTTTAAGAAATTTAAATTTTATTCTTTTTATTATTAATTTCTCGATAAATTTATCCAAATAAATTAGTTTTAATTTATCTTATTAGTATTCTTGTGCTTATATTTTTATTAAATTTTCATTGTAATAATTATAAAATAATTATTGTTAGTTCAAAGACATGAAACTATAATATAATTTATTTTGTTGTTTTATTATTATAAAAATTTGAAATAATTACATATTATAACAAATTAATTTTAATTGTAATGCACCTATAAAATATGAGAGAGTCTGTGTAAGGTTTAAAAAGTAGAACCGGTTTTGTTTAGTAAACCAAAATTCATATATTTTTGTCAATTTCAAATAAAAGATAATGGTCATAGACTATTGACTATCATTTTTTTATGTGTATTGTTAAAAAGTATGCATAATTGTAGTGTATTTATAAAAGGAATAAATATCTTTTTCGTCCCTATAGTTTCGGTTAATTTTAGTCTTTGTTCTATAGTTTCGGTTAATTTTAGTCTTCGTTCTATATTTTAAATTATGTGTTTTTTTATCCCTGAACTTTTTAAACTCTCAAACCGTGGTCTCTGCCCGTCAGTGAGATCTGTTAACCTGATGAGTTAACTAACAAAAGTTACATGTCAGTCTCAATAGTGAGTCACAAATAATTGACTGATCATCTAATTAACTTCTTTATTAATTTTTAATTATTAAAATAACCCAAATTACTAAATTAGGGTTTTCACCTGAGTATTTTACCCGATAAAAAATCTATTTTCATAATTATGGTTATTTTAATAATTACAAAATTAATAAAAGAAGATTAATTAAATGAGTCGGGGCTCTTACTATTGAGGCTAACATGAAACTTTTGTTACCCAGCTCATCAAGTTAATAGATCTCAGTAACGGCCGAGGACCATGGATTGGGAGTTTAGAAAGTTTAGGGACAAAAAACAAAGGATTTAAAGTACAAAAACAAAGAATAAAGTTGACCGAAACTATAGGGATGAAATTCATATTTTTCCATTATAAAATCTAGGGTGTCTCTGTGTAAGTTTTAGAAATAAAGGAAATTTTGTGTAAGTTGAACAAATTAGAAGTAAAGTTAAAGTAATTTAATAGTAGTTAATACTAAGGTTTATCCGTGAAATCATTTTTCTTCTATGTTTTGACTTACAAGTTTTTTTTTCCGTTTCACATAAGTGTATTTCCAGATAGTTTTCATATTAATAATCAAGATTAGAAAATGAGTATTTAAGATAGAGAGCACACAATCGTCAAAAAAAAAAAAATAGAGAGCACACATCTTTATCCACAAAACCGACCACCTTCTCTTTATAATTCTTAATTTGATTGATTTTTTTTCTGTCTCTGTTTTTAGATAGTTTTTTGTTTTGTAAAAATTACTTAATTTTACAAATTTAAATTAATTTTTCTTTAACACAAAGTGTCCAGATAACTAAATAGTATGTAGTTAGATGTATACCCGCACATTGCATAGACAACTAATCAAAATCAATTAAATGTTTTTTTGTTAAATGATATACGATGACATTTATATATTTATATCATGGATAAGCCCTTGTCAATTTCACTAAACATATTCTTACATAGGGTGAGGAAATTGTGGCTAAATATTGGAAAGAATGGCCAATAATAAAGGATATCTGGTTAAAAAAAAAAAAGTAAACTCTCATTTTGGTCCCTAAAAGATTTGGTATTGGTTATATTAGTCATTGAAAGAAGAAAAATACATTTTTATCCCTAAAAGATAAAAAGTCATCCACTTTAATCCAAAGATTTTTTAAAATACTAATTCAGTCCCTAAAAAGTAAAAACTAAAAGAACTAAGGGGCCGTTCGGGATGGTTCTGAGTTTTCAGTTTTTGGTTTTTAAAAATTTTAAATCAAGTTTTTACCTCTCAAAACTAATAATTGAAAACTTGTTTTTGTGATTTTCAAAACAGAAATTTTGAAAACCATAAAAGGTGGTTTTTAATTTTTGATTTTGAGTTGTAAAAACTTGATTCAAAATTTTTAAAAATAAAAAACTGAAAACTCGCAACCACCCCAAACAGCCCCTAAATTGACTAACTTTTTCATTTTTCAAGAATAAAAATTTAATTTCCAATTTACCATCTTTAAGGAAGTAATGTGACCAGCCTCAAATCTTTCGAGACCAAACTGAGAGTTTACTCAAAAGGGACTAAACTAAGAGTTTACTCAAAAAGAAAACTAAGAGTATGTTTGGCTTTCCATTTCGGCCAGTTGAAAGTTGAAAATAGTAGTTAAAACCGTTTCAGCAGTGTTTGGGAATGTAGCTTTTTTGGTAGCTACAAGCTTTTCTTAAAAAGCTACCCAGGGTAGCTTTTTTAAAAAAGCTCTAATTTTCAGCTACTAGCTGAAAATTAATTACAAGTTTAACCCTCAACCACCCACACTTATCATTATTTAATAATTAATGTCGTCCTTAAATGTCATTTTACCATTTTCAACTAGTTTTACCAAACATATTCAATAGCTCTTCAGCATGTCAAGATAATAGAGCATCCTGTGCTTCTTTTCTCAACTGTTTCTGTTGTTACATTTTGATTATGGTACAAACTCCCAAGTGATAAAAATAAATCACATTGAGGAAGGTCACAAGTCATGATGGTTCCAGCTCATGTATTTTGCACCCTCTTGTTTTCTACCTTTGTGCAGCTTGTCTCCACTGCAAATGCCAAGTGTCCACCTTCGTTTGATTGTGGGAACCTTGGCAAGATCCATTTTCCTTTCACTGATGCAGAGCACCCTGAGTGTGGCTTGTTGGCAATACATGGTTGTAATGACCGTTACCCTGACGCAGTTAAAACCATTAGGAACCAAGGAACATGGTTTTATGTTGTCGAACTAGACCAGTTTACCATTGTCGTTAGAGATGATGATCTCCATTCCCTTTTGTTATCAAGAAGATGTGGTGTCTTCAATAAGAACTACACTTTTGATACCACTTCTCCTTTCTTTTCCCTTCACTTCTTAAAAGTCACTCTTTTCAGCTGCAACAGCACCCTCAATGTCACCCCACCTGCAACCATTTCAAAATCTACTATATGCTCAAATGACATCTTCTATGATGCAGCTACTATGGAAGATGAATTCCTAAGTTCCAAGGACTATAATCTGTATTTTGCATCATGTTCAATGGTTCAGCTTCCAATAAGAGACACAGGTCTCAAGCCTGATCCCAAAGGAGATCTCTTTGATTTTATATCAGCTGACATTCCTATCCAAATTCAGATATCCCCTGCTTGTTCTTCGTGTTACTATCTCAGAGGAGGCCAGTGTCAACTTGACAACCAAGGGAAGTTCTTTTGTGCCCAAGGTACCTAGTAGGCTAGTACACATGTATTTTATATTTGCTTTGTTGCAATTCTGCTACAGTGAAGTAATTGGATCTGAAGAAGATCCAAATCACCGTGGCTATTTTTCTTGTTAAGATTTTACTATTCACATATTGTTATTTCCTGTCTTTTCCCCTTTTGTCATGTTTTGCAGAAAAAACGGGTAAAAAGATGAAGAAAGTGGTAGCAGGTAGAACGTTTTCTAGACCTGATTATCTTTTCCAATGATTAAATTTTGAAAATAAGTCTTTTGTTCACAAATATTATAACACATTGAAATCTAGTAATTTTAAATTACTATATCCAAGCACAAGGTAAGGGAATACTTTTTTCTCATTCTAACTTCTTTTCAACGAAATAAATCCTACAGCTGCTTCAGTTGCTGGAGCACTTGGAGTTTTGATGGTCTTGGCTTGCATCATACGAAGATATTATTGGCACAGGGAAAATCCCACCTACCGAATGATTGAGGCTTTCCTGAAGCAACATGGACACCTTTCAGCCAAAAGGTACAGCTATTTGGAGGTAAAAAAAATGACCAACAAATTCAAAAACAAATTAGGCCAAGGAGGATATGGCAGTGTATACAAAGGGAGGTTACATAATGGAAGTCTTGTGGCAGTGAAGATTTTAAGTAAATTACAAGGTAATGGAGAAGAATTCATTAATGAAGTTGCTAGTATTAGCATGACTTCTCATGTTAACATTGTCAATTTACTGGGATTTTGTTTGGAAGGATCTAAAAGAGTTCTCATATATGAGTACATGCCTAATGGATCTCTTGAGAAGTTCATATATGAAGAGAGAGATCCTTTAAGGCTTAATCTGACATTGAATTGCACAACTATGTACAATATTGCTATTGGTGTTGCTCGAGGATTGGAGTATTTGCACAAAGGTTGCAACACTAAAATTGTGCATTTTGACATAAAACCTCACAACATACTGCTAGATGAGTTGTTTTGCCCAAAAATATCAGATTTTGGGCTTGCTAAAATATGCCCAAAAGAAAAAAGTACTCTATCAATGATGGTTGCAAGGGGAACTGTAGGGTATATTGCTCCTGAGGTGTTCTGCAGAAATTTTGGTGGAGTGTCTCATAAATCAGATGTCTACAGTTATGGAATGATGGTTTTTGAAATGCTTGGCACAGGAGAGAATATTAATGACAGAGCTGAATTTTCAAGTGATAAATACTTTCCACATTGGATTTACAACCATCTTGAATTGAATCAAGAGCTTCAATTGCGATGTATTAAAAACCAAAATGATATAGAGATGGTGAGAAAAATGATAATAGTGAGTTTGTGGTGCATACAGGCTGACCCTTCCAATCGACCCACAATGAGTAGAGTGGTGGAAATGATGGAAGGAAGCATTAACTCATTGCAAGTACCACCTAAACCTTTCTATTCTCTATTCTCTTCATCTTCATTCCTTGAATCTCAAACAAGTGAGACTTCATAGTTCTTGACGACAAAATATGCAATAAACTTCAACAAAGTAAAGCTGCACCCTGCAACTACTGTTAGTTTTGTTGTGTTTATTGATTGTAGTACCCTGATTCAATTCTCTAAATTTGTTTATGTAATAATTGAATTAGGCATGACTTGATTCAATTCCTTCCTAAATCCTCTTTAATCAAAATTCATTGCAATAGAAAATGGGAAACTTGAAGCAGATTGATTGAGCATTGACATCTTTAAGTGGCTGAAGAATATTTAAGTTATCTAAATCTGAAGTAGCAAAAGTCTGTTAGAGACTTGCATAATTTGTTAGATCTGAGATGCATACATTACCGTATATAACTGCAAAAATGGCTTCATTTTTATCTAATTAACTACATGTATGCAGTCATAAAAGATTTATCCATTAGATAGTTACTACATAAGAAGGGTATGAACACCCATCTCCCTCAAAATATTAAAGTCTCTGTTTATCCAAATTGCACAAAATTAAAATGTTGCCGTGTTTAAAAGAAATAAAAAGGCAGTAAAGTTTGGAAGCAATGCAAGAAAATTGAAGAGATGTTATTCTAAAGTGATAATACAACAACCAGTACCACCATCACTCAAACAAAAACTATAAAATCTTGAAAGGATCCGTTTCATTTTGTATAAAAGCTAACTTTATAAGAAAAGAACATTCAAATTTGTAATGGAGTTTGAAAAATATATCTCAAACATGGATGCATTTAAGAGAAAAGAAAAATCTTTTATTCTCCAAGCTGGAGAACACTGATAGTGTTAACCATAAAGATTTGTGAGCACAAATACCAACTGTTAATAATTGACAGTGAACAAGGATATAATTATCAGCTAAAGTTGTAACAATGAAAACTCAAATTGATCTTGAGACTATTCTTTTACAGAATTGGACCATAGAAAACTGTAGCAAATACAACCCACACCACACATTAATATCATGATTATAGGAATGATTCTATGTAATCACACTGACAGTCTCACAGGTTGAAGTTGAGTAATGGGCTGGTGATGATTTTGGTGAAGATAAGAAAGGTTTAGGAGGTATTTGCAATGACTCAAGGCTTCCTTCCAACATATCTACCACTGTACTCATTGCTGGCCGAGCAGAAGGATCAGTTTGTATGCACCACAAGCTTACCAAAATTATCTTCCTTACCATCTCATTATCATTTTCATTTTTAATACACCGCAGTGCAAGTTGTTGATTTTTTTCCAAACACTTGTAAATCCAATGTGGAAAATATATTTCACTAGAACACTCAACTTCCACATTAATATTCTTTCTTCCTCCAACCATTTCTAAGACCATCATTCCAAAACTATAGACATCTGACTTATGAGATACACCACCAAAATTTCTGGAAAACACCTCAGGAGCAATATACCCTGCAGTTCCTCTGGCACCCAACATGGACACAATACTCTCCTTTCTTGGGCATATTTTTGCTAGCCCAAAATCAGAAATCTTTGGACAGAAATCCACATCAAGCAATATATTGTGAGGCTTGATGTCAAAATGCAAGATCCGAGTGTCACAACCTCTATGTAAGTACTCCAAACCTCTTGCAGTACCAATTGCAATATCATGCAGAGTTTTGCAATCCAAATGGCGACCAACCATTGCAGCATTATCTTCATATATAAACTTTTCAAGAGATCCATTAGGCATGAACTCATAAACTAGAGCTCTTTCTGAACCTTGAAAACAGAATCCAAAGAGACTAACTACATTAACATGAGAAGTTTGGCTCATACTAGCAACTTCATTGATGAGTTCTTCACCATTTCCTTTCAACTTGTCTAGAACTTTCACTGCAACAAGTCTTCCATCAGGCAGCTTTCCTTTGTACACTCTTCCATAACCACCTTGGCCTAGTTTGTTTTTTGATCCAGAGGTTAACTCGGAACTAGCTCGACTGGTCTAGCGGCCTACCAGCTACCTCGAATTTAGACCTACCTCAACCATCTCGGTGACCTATCAGCCATCTCGACTGGCTTATCATACAACCATCTCGGCTGGCCTACCTCAGCCATCTCGGCTGACCTATCAGCCATCTCGACTGGCTTATCATACAACCATCTCGATTGGCCTACCTCAGCCATCTTGGCTGGCCTATTCAGCCATCTCGACTGGCCTACCCGCCATCTAGGCTGCATGGCCACTTAACAACTGTGCAACCCGGGGACCACCAACTAGCTCCTCACCCTACCACTTGCATATGCCTACGCAGACTGACACCAATAAAGGGCACTTCCCATCACATAGACTAAGCAACTTACCCACTGATACAAGCAATCAGGCGTAGGTTGGGCTACATCACAGGCTAGCCCTGGCTAGACCCCATGCTATAAATACCCCCTCCCATGGAGGATCAGGTACACTCATTTCTCCCTTGCTCACACTCTGTCTCAAACCCATTCTAACTTGGGCGTTGGAGTGTCTTCGCAGGTCACCCCCTCCTCCTCCACCGGAGCTACTGTTCAGAGCAACCACCACCGCATCTCAACCTCGGACCATCTCGGATCACTATCTCGGACAACCTGGGAACAGCTCGGATTACATCTTGAACCACCCTGTGACACTCAGGGATGATCACCTCCGCCACGATCATTTGTCTGGCAGGATCATTTGGCGCCGTCTGTGGGGAGAGGTAAATAGTAAACCCCGCCAATAACTCTTCTGGTTGAAACCTCTTCTCCTTTTTCTTTTTCCCAATCTCAGAAGAAATCATCACCCTGAGCGTATACGAATACTCAGATCTGGGCTTGCCCAGTTTCCTGCATTTTTGGATCAACTTACTTCTTACGAATCTGCCCTATAAAGTGGAGGAGGGGGAAACGAGCGTCTCTTGGTTTTTGGTATTGATAATCCATTTCTTGATTTATGGTCATTTTCCGCACTGTATGGGAGGAGATACCTGCAAAAGTTATACTTCTAAATCCGAGGTGTGAAAACCCGGATGAAGAAGTTATGAAGATGCTTCTAAAATCCGAGGTGTAAAAACCCGAATGACATACAAACGAGGATGACGTACTTCTAAATCCAAGGTCTGAAAACCCGGATACTTCTAAATCCGAGGTGTGAAAACCTGGATGACATACACGCGAGGATGGCGTACTTCTAAATCCGAGGTGTGAAAACCCGGATGACATACAACCGAGGATGACATACATCAAATCCGAGGTGTGAAAACCCGGTGCGAGGATACCCCTAAAAATCCGAGGTGTGAAAACCCGGATGGAGAAGTTATGAAGATGCTCCTAAAATCCGATGTGTGAAAACCCAGATAGCATACATGCGAGGACGATACGCTGCTAAATCCGAGGTGTGAAACCCGGTGCGAGGATACTCCTAAAAATCCGCGGTGTGAAAACCCAGATGGAGAAGTTATGAAGATACTCCTAAAAATCCGAGGTGTGAAACCCGGATGGAGAAGTTATGAAGATGCTCCTAAAATCGAAGGTGTGAAAACCCGGACAGCATACATGCGAGGACGATACGCTGCTAAATTCGAGGTGTGAAAACCCAGTGCAAGGATACTCCTAAAAATCCGAGGTGTGAAAACCCGGATGGAGAAGTTATGAAGATACTCCTAAAAATCCAAGGTGTAAAAACCCGGATGGAGAAGTTATGAAGATACTCCTAAAAATCCGAGGTGTGAAAACCCAGACAACATACATGCGAGGACGATACGCTGCTAAATTCGAGGTGTGAAAACCCAGTGCAAGGATACTCCTAAAAATCCGAGGTGTGAAAACCCGGATGGAGAAGTTATGAAGATGCTACTAAAATCCGAGGTGTGAAAACCCGGATAGCATACATGCGAGGACAATACGCTGCTAAATCCGAGGTGTGAAACCCGGTGCGAGGATACTCCTAAAAATCCGCGGTGTGAAAACCCGGATGGAGAAGTTATGAAGATGCTCCTAAATCCGAGGTGTTAAAACCCAGATGACATACATGCGAGGACGATACGCTGCTAAATCCAAGGTGTGAAAACCCGGATAGCTTACTTGCGAGGAAGAGATGCCTCTAAATCCGAGGTGTGGAAACCCGGATAACACACTTCTAGATCTGAGGTATGAAAACATAGATGACGTACATGTCAAGATGACATGATTCTAAATCCGAGGTGTGAAAACCCGGATAGCTTACTTGCGAGGATGACATGATTCTAAATCCGAGGTGTAAAAAACTCGGATGATATACCGGGATGGCATACTTATAAATCCGAGGTGTGAAGACCCGGATAGCATACCTATAAATCCAAGGTACGAAAACCCGGATAGCTTACTCGCGAGGAAGAGATGCCTATAAATCCGAGGTGTGAAAACCCGGATAACACACTTCTAAATCCAAGGTATGAAAACATAGATGACGTACATGTCAGGATGACATACTTATAAATCCGAGGTGTGAAAACCCAGAGGACCTATTTATAAATCCGAGGTGTGAAAACCCGGATGACATACTTATAAATCCGAGGTATGAAAACACAGACGGTGTACTCGCCAGGACGGAGAAGTTATGAAAATGCAACATAAAAACCGAAGAACTAAAATATAAATTGTCTATGGGGAAAGCTTTACGTGAAGAACGTAATTGTCTTCTTCCCACAACTCCAGTCGCCAACTGACCAACTTTCATACCCCATCTGAGGTCTGGAAATACAGAACAATAAAACAAGATGCTAGAGTAAACGCACACGCGAAACCAAGTCTAAAACTTGGCAAAATCGGAATTTATGAACTCGTAGGAATAAATTTTTCATATACAGAGCGTGGAATACCCATAAATCCGAGTTCATAAACTCGGATAAATAAATTCTTCATATGCAAAGCGTGGAGTACTTCTAAACCCGAGTTCATAAACTCGGACAAATAAATTCTTCATATGCAGAGCGTGGAGTACTTCTAAATCCGAGTTCATAAACTCGGATAAATAAAATTTTGGGTAAATAGTATGAAAAAGACGAGATTTCATTAACTCAACTCACCGGCTATGATGATATCCCAACCGACCAATCTTCTCGTCCTATATGTCCCACACTCTGTTTTACCTGCTTGGATTTTCACCCCACAAAAGGTCAGACCAGCCGTTAAAATCGCATTCGACATCTCGACCCCATATACTTAGACATGGCATCGAGCTGGGGGGCATCTGATCCAGAGGTTAACTCGGAACTAGCTCGACTGGTCTAACGGCCTACCAGCTACCTCGGATTTAGACCTACCTCAACCATCTCGACTGGCCTACCTCAACCATCTCGGTGACCTATCAGCCATCTCGACTGGCTTATCATACAACCATCTCGGCTGGCCTACCTCAGCCATCTCGGCTGACCTATCAGCCATCTCTACTGGCTTATCATACAACCATCTCGGCTGGCCTACCTCAGCCATCTCGGTTGGCCTATTCAGCCATCTCGACTGGCCTACCCGTCATCTAGGCTGCATGGCCACTTAACAACTGTGCAATCCGGGGACCACCAACTAGCTCCTCACCCTACCTCTTGCATATGCCTACGCAGACTGACACCAATAAAGGGCACTTCCCATCACATAGACTGAGCAACTTACCCACTGATACAAGCAATCAGGCGTAGGTTGGGCTACATCACAGGCTAGCCCTGGCTAGACCCCATGCTATAAATACCCCCTCCCATGGAGGGTCAGGTACACTCATTTCTCCCCTGCTCACACTCTGTCTCAAACTCATTTTAACTTGGGCGTTGGAGTGTCTTCGCAGGTCACCCCCTCCTCCTCCACTGGAGCTACTGTTCAGAGCAACCACCACCGCATCTCAACCTCGGACCATCTCGGATCGCTATCCCGGACAACCTGGGAACAACTCGGATTACATCTTGAACCACCCTGTGACACTCAGGGATGATCACCTCCGCCACGATCATTTGTCTGTCACGATCATTTTGAAGGAGTTGGTCATTTTTCTTATCTCAGAGTAAGTATACCTTTTGGTTAGATTGGATTCGTGTCTCTTGAAAATATCTCAATTTTCTTTTGGGATCACCTTTCCAAAAGAAAATATATGCAGAGGTGATTTGTCCTCTAAAACAGCATCCCAAGACCATAACTGCTGCAACCATGGCAGCAGAAGCAGCTGCATTGAAAATAATTAAATAAATAAAAGCAGTTAAGACAGTACCTCTTCTGGTAAATGAGCTTAAATAATAATTGTTTTTACTTTTATTTACCTATTGCCACCGTCATGACATTCACTCCCTGCTCTGCAGAAGATTCAACAAAGTAAATTATTGATATGATATGAAACAATTAATTATTGGATGAAATTAATCTTTGAAAATAAATATAAAAGCCAACATTATTAGTGGCTTTGCTTGGATCTCTGTTATCGGGGGCTTATCATTTTCTGTGTTTTTTTCTAATCTCCATGGTAATTTTTTATAATTAATAAATCATTTTCAACCGGTTTTTACTAAGGAATGACTCAATTGGCAATGCGGACTGAGATAGTGAAAAAAACTCATGACTTTGATCCTCACAAAACATATTCTTAGAAGGGGGAAGAGCTTAACCGTGACTAAACTCCTAACAGAATTACCGTGTAATAAGAGATACATGTGATTAAAAAAATAAATCATTTTCAACCGGTGAAATGAAACGAAAAACGAATTCAACTCGAATAATAAAATGAAAGTTACTAGCTACAGCAGAGGAACTAAACAAACTCATACCTTGAAAAGCGCAAAGAAACTTTCGTTTGTCATCAAGTCGACATCGGCCTCCTCTTTGATACATACACTTTTGACAACCTTCAGATAATGTCACTTTTTCAATGAGTTTAGATATTAGAGTAATGAACTTTTCCTTTGATCTACTACCACACTAGGACGTTTTCCTTCCATAGCATCCTTTTTAATATCAGATAGAACCAATAATAAAAACATTCTTTGTACAATATTATTATTATTTCATTTTTTACTAAGCACATTACAAGTGCTGTTAGTGAAAATTACATGAATCTCAATAAGCAAACAGGTTAAACACCTTAATAAAGTTCTGATTTTTGGAATTCCCCACACATTGCTGTATATTTTTCTTCTTCCTTATCTTCAAAATTTCAAATGTTCTCTTAAAATTGGCAATTATCAACATCAATGATCCATGCATTTCAAAGAATTTCCGACAGTTGACCATAGCAAAGGTTGATAATTTCCTTCTTCTCCGGATTCAATTGGACTAGTCCCAAGTTTAATTTTCTCGCATTTCCATTTTAACGTGGGGCCTGCTTTGCCATTTTTCCCGTGGCACACAATAATGAATCCACCCTTAGCCTTTTCTCCAATCACTACGGTAGAAGAGGTGATAAAATGGGTCAAGCTCATCGGGTCGAACCCACCCATTAAATTATAGGGTTTGATTTTTAAAAATTGAGCTCGAATAAATATCAAGTTTTTTTAACTTTGTCTGTTTTATCAAAATGGCGGTCTTAACCCATAAAATCTACTAAAATACCGAGTTTAACCCGCATTTTGCAGGGCTTGGACATCATTCTTTAACCCTAATTAAATTCAGGCATTTTTGTCCAGTCTATCTTAGCCCACGGCCCGCATTGGCACAAGTCCGAATCGGGCAGGCAACCCATTTTACTACCTAACCACATCAAAATTATGTCCTTCAATTTCTCCTGGGTGTTTTATTTCCATATGAAATACACTAGTATCCTGCCCGTGGCCAAAATGTTATATTTGTTATAAAAAATTGTATATGTACCGTACCATGCCGATCTCACCAGGCCTACTTTAAAGTAAATATCAGCTCTCAATCTACGTCGCCTTACAAAGCTTGTAACTTGTGGGACTGTGTATCGTACAATGCCGACCTTAAGGTCCACCAGCCGAGATCTTACAAGCATGGATAAGCTCTCAAGTCCAGATTCATTGAACAGACATGCAATTAAGTCATACCACAATCAATGATCCCCCAGATCAAGCAAAGTAATTACAGGAGACAGATGAAGCCCAGAAAGGAAAGAGCTTTAAAAGCAGGGGACAAACCCAACAAGCAAGACCGCGCTAATAAAGAGGAAATCACTCGCCTGACGAAGTCAACCATGAAGCCTATAAGGAGCCAGCATGGACAGGGTCACACATGTTTTTATCCCCCAAAGACTGAGTCGTTACTGTGTTCTTGTAGCTCTTTTGCATAGGGTTTGGGTCTTTTGGTCTTTGTAAGAACATCTGGCGTCCACCATGGGGCTCTGGTAAAACTTTCCCAAAGAACCACAAGCTTAATCAACAAAATGGCAAGAACTAGATCAAGAAATAGCGATGCAGGAACTCGTTCAACAAATGGAACATTTGTGCAGAGAGAACGAGAGAGTCCGAGAAGAAAACAAGAGAATGCAAGAGTAAATTTTTGAACTACAGAACGCGGGAGCTGAAGAAGAAGCTGAAGATGTGAACGATGGAGGTTTTATCTCCTCAGAAATACAGCAGACAACAAATCATAAACAACCACGACCAAGCCAGAACTCGCAAATTGATAAGTATTTTCATTCATTTTCTGAATTCATCATGTCAGTCCCTTTACCTAGGCATTTTAAATTTCCTGAGTTGCCAAAGTATGATGGGACCTCGAGTCCTTATTCACATTTAAGTAGATTGCATATTGTCATGTTAACGACATGTGCTACTGGCCCAATTTTGTGTAAGATATTTCCAGGAACCTTTACAGGACATGCGTGGCAATGGTACTATACGCTAGCCCTGAAATCAATTCATGATTTCAATGAATTCAGCACATCATTCCTAAATCAATTCTCCTCGAGTTACTTGTTCAGAAAAATCGAGAACAGATTTTTAGCATATTCTAAGGAGATAAAGAAGCAATGGAGGTGAAAGAACTAGGCCTTAAGATTCACCTTAGGGCCATCATCAATGGCCTCAAAGAAGAACAGTTCGCTGATGAGTTAGCAAAATCAAAACCTATTGATTTGGTTGGTTTCAGAAAGAAAGCTTCAAGACAAATTTACGTTGAAGAAGCAACAGTAGTCAAGAGACGTCTTAGAGCTATGTTATCCAAAACTGTTAAAGGTTCATCTTCACAGGTAAATACTCCTAATTCTTTTCCAAATCAACAAACAGTTTTTCCTGTTCACAGAGATCATAGAAGAAAAAGTGTGAGAGCGGTGGGACCACCCCGACCAGAACCGACCTTTAGTATCTTTACACCACTTAATGTCCGGAGGGAGTAGCTCTTGAGAGAAGTCTAAAACTCCAGAATAATAGAGTTACCTTCACCTCCCAACCATGTTCCCGAAGGAGTAGAAAAAAGCAAGAGTTGTGAATTCCACAAAGCCTTCAGACATAACAGTGAAGATTGTTGGACTTTGAAGAACCAGGTTGAACAGTTGATTAAGTTGGGACACCTTAGTCGGTACGTGTAAGACGAAAGGCATGCAAGAGAGAGAAGAGATACTGCTTAAGTAGATAATCACGTGAGAAGAACAAGGGATGACATGATTATATAGCATTTTAGTTTGAAAACAAGATTTATATATTTATTCATTTTCTCTTTCTTGTATTGGTATTTAATTTTAATTGAAGTGCATTTATTCTTTGCTGTTATGTACTACTCGTTTGTAATACTAATAAATAAATAACTAATTCATTTTGCGATCTTAGGCTAAGAACTTTGGAGTTGGGAGGAAGCTGAAGTTATGAATTTTGTCTTGACATTGACCAAAAGTATTCGGAACTGGAGTTGATAAGAGTTATTTGCGTATCACTACCAAAGTGGACGACAGTGAAATGGTAGGGTTTCCAAAGTCTTTTGGTTGCTGTTACTTCCATAGATCCTTTATACTTCTGAATTACACTAAATCATTATAGTTTATTGATATCTATTGATTTTTAACAACAGGCTTCATACAAGGAGTTCTCTAGAACTGCCCAAATTCGCCTCGTGAGTTCACATGAGGAGGTCTATGATCCATGTGATGATTCTTTTGCGCTGGTTGATGCCCTTCTAGCTGATCGCACTAACTTGTTGGAGCATCGTCCAACATTATGTATGGAAATAGGCTGTGGTAGTGGATATGTTCTTACTATCCTGGCTCTTTATTTAGATGAGCCCACATTGGATTTTAATGAGCCCATCCCAATTCGACCAAAAAAAAATTCACTTTGTTGTAAGGGTTGACCCGTTCAGCCAATTCAAATATGGACTGAGTTGACAATTTTCGTCCATTTTTCATTTTGGGCCAGCCCGACTTGTCCCGTTTTCTGACGAGCTGATCGAGGGCTGGGCTGGGCCAGCTTGTTTTGACACCCCTACTTTTGCTACCCACATAGCCAATAGGCTCTCAACACCCATGTTATCAGTACAAAAAATCCCTACAATCAAGGAATCATGTCTCCTAGTTTAACAACACCATCAATCAACACAACCAGAAGTCCAAAATATTCAAAGCAATATAACAACACATTAATAAAATCTAAAAAAGATTGGGATCAGTACAAAAGGCAAGAATAGTAAATCCATGCTTGTAAAGTTATAGATATAGATGTTGGCGTTTCCAATAACCTTCAACATCCTTGATTTCTTGAATTGGTGCAACTAAGGTAGCCTTAACAATTCCAAGTTTCTCACTAACAACAATTCATCTTTCTATTTGATCCAATCTTTTGGCAATGGGATGGTGATAGTCACCTAGTTCACACCGCTACAAAATTCCTATTCCACGGAGCTTCAGTACATGAGCATAGCCAAGGGGGCTGGCAAGGGCCATGGCCCCCCTAAAATATTTTAATATTTTTTATCAATTATATAGATTTCACATAAAATATTTTTAAAATTTTGTAGTATTACCTCTTTATAATTCTTTCATTACTTATTTTAAAATCTTTTAAATTTTTAATTTTTCCTTTTTTATATATTCTTTATATTAATTATTTTCCCTTATTTAGAGATCATAAGGTTTCATTCAAAATTAAAAAAAGATTGTGTTTTATTTGAATGTGACTTTTAGAACTGCACGATAAAAAATAAAAATCTTACAAGAATAAAAAAGAAATTTCTTTGATTTGATTTGAATTTTACTTTTAGGATTAGATAATAAAATAAAAAAAGACGTTTTAATATTTTAGTTTTTTTTAAAAAATCATGCAACTTTCAAATTTACCCTTATTGTAAGTCTTTTTTTTTCAATGCCATTTTTGTAAGTGAAACTCTATTGTATTCCCCCCACATTAACTAACTTAAAAATTATAAATATTCAATAATTATGAGGGATAAAGATGAAAAAAAGATAGTAAATACATCTAAAAATTTGTAAAAATTATTGGAAAAATGGCTAAATAATATCATTAAAAGAATCTTGTAAAAAGGACTTAATAGAATATTTTATTCCGGCCCCCAATGAAAAAATTCTGCCTAAGCCCTTGCTTCGGTAGAAAACAAAACTCACCAATTTTGACAATGAATCTCGTTGGCGACGCCATAGAAAATCAAGGTTTTGAATAATCCCATATAAGTTCTAAACCACAACTCTCAATTTATTATAATTTATAAGCTTTTCAGTGCCACCATTGAATAACCAAAGGATCTTATATGCAATCATGTCGTTCCATTCTCATTTGATTCTTAACTTCATGGTCCTCTTGATAACCTTTACGTTACAAAATTATGCTGGTTCCCTGAACCCAAAGTTTGAAGCTTGCCAACCCAAAACATGTGGCAATATCCAAACTATAAGCTACCCTTTCTACATTGAAGGGATACAAGAGCCCTTTTGTGGGTACCCTGGTTTTGGCCTTTCTTGTGGCAATGATTCCATCTCTCAACATATCTAATACCCAATACATCATCCACCAAATATTCTACAACAACAACTCACTACGAGTGTCCAACTCTTGTTTTCGAGACAAGCACCACGAGTTGTATTCCTCATACACAAAACCTCACTCTAGTAGGCACCAGGTTTGCTCTTGCTCATGGCCACAAGGACGTGTTGTTGTTCTTTGGATGTGACTTTTCAATGTTGCAAGAGCATAGAATTGGGTAACAGCAAAGAGGAGTGAAAATCAGAAAAATTGAATCATGACGCTCTCGCTCAGGGCTCGCTTGAGCGAGGGTATCGACAAAATGGGGGATTTTCGCTCTGGTTTCCTCGCCTAGGCTCACTTAAGCAAAGTCTGAGTGAGAAAACAGAGTTAGAAATGGGGCTCTCTGGCTGAAATTCAGCTCAGTCCCGCTTGGAGCGCCCCTAAGTGAGAAAAGCATTTTCGTTTAGCCTCGCCCAAGCGCACGTTGAGCGAGAGTGCGCGAACAACTTTTAATGTTGTTTCTCCTAGGGTTTGCCTCATTTATTTCGTTCACCCCTTTCTAGAGAGAGAAGGTTAGAGAGAAAGAGAGAGAAGGAGGAAGGAGAACTTGATTGGAGGCCTCTACAACACTCAAGGAACTTGGAATCACCCCCCTCATCCCTCCATATTCCCTATTTCCTTGTCTTGAGGTGAGTGTGGTTCACCCACTCACTCCATCCTTGTGTGTATCCTCTTTAAATGCCTCCTCCTCTCTCTCCCTTCTTTATTGCTTGTATTTGCATTGAATGAAATGTGCATTGATTGAATGGTTGAATAGGTTGGACATTTAGGGTTTTGAGATAGCTAGGGTTTGAGAAAAAGGATAAAATCTTGTATGCCCTTGCCTATTTCCCTTCCCTATATGTTGGAGCCTAAAGGAATGCATTTGATTGTGATTACTCTTACCTTGTGAATTAAATATGTATAACTGTATAAGAGGAAAATTCATGGGTCTCCGGACGAAAAGGTAAATTAAATGGGACTTCGGTCCAAAGAGGAAAATGAGTCTTGGACCTAAGAGGATTATGAAAGTTTAAATGCTAATGTGAATGTTGAATTAAAACAGAAGGTTAAAAGGTCACAAGGAAGACGTTCCTTGTATGGATACTGAGCTCAGTCTAGGTAAGAGGATTAAATGCTAAGACCCCACTGGTGTTGGTTAATACACCAAGAGGTTGAATGTAATAATGATTGTTTAAATTGTCATGAGTTAAATATATGGACTTCCGTTGTGCATTTCATTTGCCTGTACACCTACACTGCTTGTATGATCACACTTATTGGGACTTTAGTCTCACCACACGTTTTATGGATTCTTAGATGTGTAGGGTTCTCAGCCCGGAGCTTGACTGGATTGTGCAGGACGTTCGTTGGGTCATGTTGACCCCTCTTTTATTATGTATTTAAATTTCATTTTGTACATGCATTTCCTTGTATTCTTTTGACGAGATATCCTAGTACATGTGATGCCCAGGGGATGTTTTTAGTTATTCCAAGACACATGTACAAGAGTATCCCGTCATACCTATAGAAACTGATTATGTTGCATTGAGCCGTCTTTGGCATCCTTATTGACTGAATTAATGTATTTATGTGAAGCTTAAGTAATGGTTGGACTACCTAAGCTATTCTGTATTGATTATCAATATTCGTAATGCGCAAAATAATTTCTGAAATTTAGAAATATGCTTCCAACATGCATTACTCTTGGTTTTGGGAACTGAGACGTTACAATGTCACTTTGCTCGAAGCGTTGAAATGACAAAATAATACTCCTTCATTTCCTATCTGTAATACACAGTTGATTAAATCACATAGACCAATAAAATGGTTAGAATTAGTTAATTTTATTGGGGTTTAAAAAAATAGTTTAACTTTTTAGTTTTACTCTTATTTAATATCATTAACTATCTACACTATCATTTGTTAAGTTGGAAATACATTAAAGTAAATAAGGGTAAATTAAGAAAATAGTAATAAATGTTTCCTTAAAATAGTAAAGTGATTTATAAAAATAAACATAAAAAACTTCTAAAAGGTATCTTATAAATAGGAATAAATGAAGTACTAATGAAATTATGTACACGATAAAATACAATTTATATTTTAAATCTAATATATTATAAATAGATAAATAGATTTTTTTATGTTACACACAATTGTCACTACATAAATATAATTTAATGGAGTTTAAAGTATTAAATTATAAAATTTTAAATTATAGATTTTTTTAAAAAAATTAAACTATAAAAACTTCATTCAAAATTGATTGAAATACTAGCGATTTATTGAATAATTTAACTTTTTTATTTAACTTTTCCCAAGATTGTATGGCTAAGCTGGTCAAGAATTTACAGGACACCTGCTTAAACACAGAGCTTGGAGTCTTCAGAGCAACCCAACTCAAAATTCCCCACCTTTTCGCATCTTATGCTCCCAAACCCCAGAGTCCAAGAAGAAGAACGAACGACTCAACGAGAGAAAAAGATTAGAAAGAACCAAACAAATTCCCATGGTCTTTCGAGTTTCAACTCTGAAACCGGTCGTTGATTTTCGCAGTTAAGAACACGTTGCACGCCCCTTCGTAGACCAATTAGCCGCATAAACAAAGTAACAAACCCTTCGCACAAGTTAATCTCAAAAATTCAACACCCCCTTTTCCCCCTTCCCCTTTTCTCCCTCAACACATGGAATGGTATATAAAGAAACGAATTCACAGAGATCTGCCATGAGAATTCCCTTCCCTTCTTCCACCACTTACAGGAACTACTTGCCTTCGATTAGTTACCTAACTCTGTTAAATTGCCATTAAAAAGATACTTCTAGATTCTAATATGAGTAGCAATGGCCAAGCTTCTGGTGCTAGTCACAACATCAGGGGTTTAATCTGCAACGCTAGTGCTGGTGCTGCTGCTGGTAACTTATTTTTCCCCCTCTTTCTGGTTTCGACCCTTTTCCTATTTTGGGTTCAGCATTAATGGGTTTCTCTCAAATTCTTCCCTTTTGATTCCCAATTCCTGTGTCTGGTCACTTCTCTGTTGATTCTCTAGTGTTTTCTAGTATGGCTGATTTGACAGTGTGACATGCACTACAGGGGCAATAGCGGCTACGTTTGTGTGCCCATTGGATGTGATCAAGACAAGGCTACAAGTTCATGGCCTTCCTCCTGCGCAGAAAGGTATCTTGTTAATTGTTTGATGGATCATGATCAATAATGATGTTGATGTTGAATTTCTATTAAGACTGAAAAAGTTTTCTGAAATAGATAATTGACAAAAATAGGTTAGTTTGATGCCTTTGAATTGTTTTTTAAATAAAGAAGCGCTTCTCCATTGAGAGTTAAGTGTTTGTGTCATCAACATGAGGTGGAAATTTGTATATGGTAAAACTGGGTTATGTTAATTCAAGTCAAAGTGTCAATGATATATGTAGCAATGTCATTCCAGTATGAATAAATTTTGTTGTACACTTGTTGAGTGATTGTTTCTCGAGCCTAACTAACTTTTGCTGTTCTCCTAGGTAGTGTCATTGTCACGGGTTTGCAGAATATAGTGAGGGCTGAAGGCTTCAGGGGAATGTACCGTGGCCTTTCACCAACAATACTGGCATTACTTCCAAACTGGGCAGTGAGTTTCTTTTCCTGTTGTCTCTCTAGCTACATTCTTGTGTTGTGATCCGTAGCTGTTACAGCAATGCAAGGTTCTGTGAAGCAGGACTTTGGATGTTCTTCTGTTCAGATTCTGTTCTGTCTTAGTTCAGCATCATTTTGGCTTCCATCTTATATCATACACACAA
This sequence comes from Sesbania bispinosa, assembly GCA_026901365.1. Lineage (NCBI taxonomy): Eukaryota > Viridiplantae > Streptophyta > Magnoliopsida > Fabales > Fabaceae > Sesbania > Sesbania bispinosa. The sequence continues at coordinate 708,955 of QLOH01000476.1, read as the reverse complement.
ACTATTAACATACAAAGACAAGCAGAGTTGATAAACCCAAAATCTGGAGTTACATGGGTCTTATGTATGACTGACATTAATCTTTTTATCAATTCTTATTGTCATATAATCCTCTCTAGGGTACAGTCTTTACCAACCTGGTTGCTAGGTTATTGTTTGTTAACACTAGTTCGCAATCGACCATAATTGGCTTCACAGTTTTGCTCTTGGGGCACTTTTATGATACCCTTTTACTAAATTGATTTTTTGAGGTTGGAAGAAGCAATACTGTAACAAACAACAATCATGTAATATGACTGCCTCTTTTGCCTTATTGCTGGAGGAATGTTTAATACGATCCTCCTTGCAGTGTAAATCAACATATGTTTTTTTTGTCTTATGATAAAGCAATTAAAAATTAATCTCCCAGTTGCATCTACTTTTTCCGTGAAGATCCTTTTCCAAAGCATTGATTAATCATATTTCTTACATTAGAAGTTGAATAATCTTTCTTTTATTGCTTAATAATATGTTTGTAATAGTTTCTCTTCATAGTAAACATATCTTTTCAAATGACAAGAAGTCTATTCCAACTGTAGGTTTACTTCACAGCTTATGAGCAACTAAAAGGCCTGCTTCGATCACGTGGTAAATATTATCTAAATGCTGAGTACTTTTTACCTACTTGTCTTCTCTCAAGTCATCAGGAGTATAATACTAGATATTTCGAACTTTTCCCAGCTTTGGTTTCTTCAGATTCTGAATTGAAATTTGCAGGATTAGCTATATTATTTTATGACATTCTTTATTGGTAATACTGTAACAGATGGTTGCAACGAACTCACTACTATTGGAAATATTATAGCTGCTGCTGGTGCTGGAGCGGCAACAGCTATTTCTACAAATCCATTGTGGGTTGTTAAAACAAGACTTCAAGTAAGTTGGTGCCTCGAATGTCTGTAGTCTCAGTAAAATATATGTGAAAGTAGGAGTCAACAATCTTCTCTTTTATTGCTCTTGTTCTTTGTCCTTTTCTCTATTAGATGTTTTCTCAATCTTTCATTCATGCATGGTTATGAATCTGTCATCTTATTTTTTTTCTATGCATTTTTTAGTTTCTTTGCTGTTCCTAATGCTTTTGTTATCCTAGCTGTTAGATTGGAAAGTTGCTGATGTATATGTCATATATATGAGACTAGGTTTATAATACATCTCTATGTATGCCTTGGTTGTACCCCTTTCTGTTTCAGTGAAGTTTATTCTTAAAATACTAATTCTATATTTCTTTATTCGTTGATTCTGATACGTGCTCTTGTGTTTGTTATATTGGACATTAATTCATTTTTTCTCCTGATACCCATTAGACCCAAGGAATGAGACCTGATGTTGTTCCATACAAGAGTGTTCTATCTGCTTTGACAAGGATTACACATGAGGAAGGCATACGTGGGCTATATAGGTCAGTTTCTTAATTCAAACTTTTAAGGTAGCTGATTTGGTCTAATATTTTATGAAAATGTAAAGGGTTGATAACTTGATATGTCTAATCTAACAATCTTTATTGCATGTGTAATAGTTTTTGTTTGCATTATGTCTTTCCTAATGAAAAACGGCCGACAGGTAACCTGTTGATTGGACAGTAAATGAGGGGAGGAAATATAAATATAGAAAGACAAAATTTTGTTAATCCATTTATTTTGGCAGACAATATGAAATAATAATTAATTATCTCTTTCTAGATTGGGGAAACCTTATTCTCTATTAAAATATCCTAGACAGCCCCACCAACTTGTGTACATCACTTCACCAAATAATGTCTTTCTCAGGAAAAATACGCATTTAACACCATTGTGTATACTATTACTACCACTTTTCTTTTGAAAAGGAAAAAATATATATTTTGATCAATGATTTGTATAACTGAAATCTACCATCATAAAAAAGAACTGCATTTGGCAAGACTGTAAGCTTAGTAATGTGAATAATATATTAAAGCGAGATAAATCATGAAGAAATAAACAGTCGAGCAAAAAATGTAGATGATACAAATAATTCTTGTACCTATATAACTTTCAAAGAAAAAAATATATCAATCACTTGGTCATATTCATATTCTTGTTTGAATTTTCTAAGATTCGGTATGGAAGATCTATATAAAAATGTCACGATACAAGGGTTGGATCAATGGGAATAATTTTCTATTGTAACTTATTGAGTAGAGTAAGTGTATCAAATCAATAATAATTACCAATTGATTCCCACCTATGTCAATATCCCTGATGCCAAGTTAAATGCTGACAGAAACTAACAGCCTTCACATCATAACTGCTGAACAGAATCAAACCAGTTATTCAAGAGAAAAATAATAAAGTAAACTTAAAGCATTGTAACCTGAGTCTGTTTCTTGTGTATTTAGTTGTGATGGTATTATGTTCTTGTTAAGCAGTGGTATTGTGCCTTCATTGGCTGGCGTAAGTCACGTTGCAATTCAATTCCCAGCATATGAAAAGATCAAGTCATACATGGCAGAAAAAGGTACAAATGTGAACAGTAAATTATTTATATATTCAGTGGTCCTTGAAATAACTGGATTCGTCTGTGTTTTCATGTGTGTTACTCATCAAATAAAAATTTCAAAATTTCCAGATAACACAACTGTTGACAAGCTAAGTCCAGGGAGTGTTGCCATCTCATCATCAATTTCAAAAGTAATTGCCTCTGTAATGACTTATCCACACGAGGTATGCATGGCCTTCTGGCTCAATTGCTATTGGTGGAAGATAATTGCAGGATCCCTTTGAGTAGCAACTTTGTATTTTCCCACATGTTTATGTTGTTGACTATTAGAGTTTCACATTTTCAGGTAATACGTTCCAGGTTGCAAGAGCAAGGCCAAGCTAAAAATAGTGGGGTCCAATATGCAGGGGTTATTGATTGTACTAAGAAGGTGTTTCAAAAGGAAGGCATTCCAGGCTTTTATCGTGGTTGTGCAACCAATCTATTAAGAACAACTCCATCTGCTGTTATTACATTCACTAGTTATGAGATGATACACAGGTTTTTAGAGCGGATTGTACCTGAGGACAAAGGGTATCCAGAAGGCCGTTCTAAATCCAGTGAACTTAACAAGCCCCAGCCAAAAGCCAGTGACATCAACATTACAAATGGCACTGATAGGGGGCAATCACCATCTCAATCTAACAAGAAAGCTTCATCAATTCCTCTTGGAAACAAAGAGCAGCTAACCTGATATTGATTGCCAGTTATCTTCTTTTTTATTGTCTTTTTTTACATTTAATTTAATTTAATTCATAACTTGGTGGCTCTGAAATTTTTTCTGTCTAGCATGCAAATGCTCAATTTTACCAGAATTGTGAGTTGTATGAGCAATAAAATAAAATAAAAGTGCAGAAGTGAATAAGAATATGGCCATGCTCTCAAGTTGAATAGAATGGGAGGAATGTGGAATTTCCCTTTGGCTTTGAAGCCTGGTCTTGCTTTTTGTGTTATTCAACCTCTTATGTAAATCAATAAATATTTTTAATTTCGGTCCTCACACGTCGTCCTCGCATTCCTACATCACCTAAATGCTTTATGTCAATTATAAACAACTTGAATGGCTGCAGAATTAAATGTGTAGCCCATATGTCACAGTATAGTTGTGCGATCTATTTCATAGATGTTGGGACCATGCCTATCCGTTTACACAGATTCCAATTTCCAACTCAAGACTTGAGTGGGAAAGGCTAAAGATGATATAGAAATTATAATAGGATTAAAATCAACCATCTTGGCAATTCCATTTCTGTAGAAACTTTTTTTCTCCACATGACAATGGTTAACACTTTTCCAAAAACTTTGAAAGCTCCATATAACAACTTGAACAAAAATTATACTCCCTACATATTTCACCAAATCACATAGACCAATAAAAATAATTAAAACTAGTTAGTTTTATTGGAGTTTGAAAAAATAGTTTAACTTTTTATTTTTACTCTTAATATTTGATATCATTAATTATCTTCTCTATCATTTGATAGTTGAAAAAACATTTAAGTTTATAAGTATAAATTAGAAAAATGATAATAAATGTTTTTTTGATATTGTAAAATGACTTATAAAAAAACTTCTAAAAAATGTATTATAAATAAAAATGAAGGGAATAAATACCTTCTCCTGTGCATAATGAAAAAAAAAAAAGGGGAAAACATCATCTCGCCATGCCACCCCAAAATTCTTGCTCAAGATCCGTTACTAGTTCACAGATGCTTGTCACACAGAATATTGCTAATTGAACTAAAAGCATTAGTGTATGACTGATTAAATATTACTACCCCTATATTGTAATCCCTACTTCAATTTATACTACCTCGTTATCCAACTGTTACAATGTTTCTTGAGTGCTGGCAGAATATTATTCCTTGTTTTAAACTAAGCGCTGAAACTTTTGGGTCATTATTGATTATCAACGCTACAAGACCAAAGCCATCGTTTGTGCATATCTCCATAAGCATCATGTTTGTCTTTATCTTTACGCCTTCCGTGACGTTGATCGTTCATGCTTTGGCAAAAATATTCTCCTCTCCTGTCTCTGATCATGTGCTACGACTTCCTTTATCCAATCCACTTTCACTTTACATTCATATTTTCTTCATTAAAATTTTTTAAAAAATACAAAAAAGAATAATGTCCTTTCACATAATTCAATGAACATTTCTGTAGTTTGGATACAGACACAACTAATTAACTACGGGACTAGCTAATCTGATTCATTTTTACAATACAAATACCATCAATCCATCATCCCAAGAACCCCCGAAAGGGAAAAACCAATTTTTTTTTTGGTAGAGTCATGATTGACTAATTTAGGGACGGTTTTATTGAGATCCTAACTAACATGGCTTAACATTCCACAAGCAAATCATATGAGAGTAAAATAATTTGGCACATATCCCAGACACATTTGTAGTAAGAATATTTTATCAAAGTCACTGCCGTCGCACAATCATGCTATGATCACCTATTCAATAAAAAAATTACATATGATCACCAATTTAATACTTCCATTTATTTTACAATCACTTTATGGACGACTCACAAGATCCTTCATGAGATGATAATTACTTTCAAGTTATCACAATTCCTTTTAAATTGGCGATGTGTAATTTTTTATTAAATAAATTTTAATAGTTGTTTACTTAGATTAGTGTAATGCAATGAGGATATAAAATTACAAATGTGTAAGTGTGTGACATCAACACACATTTCTGGTACACCCCAATATGAAAGGAAAAAATATTGGATTGACCTCAACCACTCAACGTGAGTTGGTGACGTGAATCTAAGCATTATTATTCATTCGTCATTACGCTCTAATATAAATTAATCACAATTAAAACTTAAACTTAGACGTACCTATACATGTAACAGTGTTTGAATGCAACTGTATACACATTTTATAAGTTCAAATTGTAAAAATATTATGCAGATAACATCATTAAGAAAAAGTACATTTACATTGTTTTTTCATTTCTAGAACAAGGATTTAAAACTTGCTAAACATCTAATCGACCTCAATCCCTAGGTTACAAGATTATTTATTATGGGAGCATCCTTAAAATTACATATCGTCCATTTTTTTTTAAAAAAAAAAACTCCCAATTGATTGAACTGTTTTGGAATAGATTATTTTACAAAAATAATTATTTTTAAAATTTTCTCAATAATACTTATAATTTTTTTAATTGATTTTTTTACTGTTGAGCACACTATAATATTGATTACTCATCGATGGTGAGGAGAACGGGGCGCCAAGCTTTCTTCGACAACAACGACTTGTAACGGAAACCCGACCCAGCGGGTCGTGGAGACCCGGGTACATGACCCGACCCATTTACACCCGAGTTTTCATTGGCAACGCTATTATCATTATGAGTCTCGTGGTTGGTAATATCTTCTTCGCCAGGTGGCGAAGACACGAAGAGGTCCTTCAGTGAGTGCCTCCGCACCAGATCATCGCCCTTCTTCTCCAATAGACACTCTCGCTGAAGCATCGGTTCTCGCCGCCGGCGTGCGCCGCCTCTCCGGCCGAGCAGCATACTCAGCGTGGTTCTACGGCGCCGGAGATGGACCATCGGACTCGTCCTCGGACTCCGTGTCGGGCTCCTCGACGTGCCGCAGTGAATCGCGAAGAGCTTGAACTTCTGCCTCGTCGCCATTTCAAGGTGATTTCTTCTTTTCTTCTTCTTAATTAAACTTGCATGAAATTCAGTGAGTTTGAATTTGAATGTTGAGTGGCGATGATGATGACTGTGAGGGGAGAAAGAAGAGTGAATGCTTGTAAGAGTGAGAGAGGGAGAGTGAGATCTGGTTTGGGAACGGTTGCATCTTTTGGTGCCAATTACACATTGATTGGTTTGGTTTTATTCCTTTATATATAATGTATATTCCTTTGAAATTTCAAAGTGCATGTGGAGAGAGAGGGAGAGGTTCAAATTCAATTCAATAGCTTGAATAGCCAAAGTAGAAAAAAGGTGCAGGACCATAGGAGTAGGACTGGTTCAACTTTCAATGTTTATGTGTGTTTGTTGTTTTTTTTAATAAATAAAAGAATCTCTTTTCACAAATGAAACTGATGGTACACCAGAAACATGACATGCAAAGTGGCTTTAAAAAAATTAAGGTGATGTTTGATTGTTATTTATAAAAATGAAACCAAAATATTTAATTAGATTTTAGAAATGAATAAATCAATGAATGAGGGGATAAGAGATTTGTTAATGTCAAACTATATTCAGCAATGGTACTCATGGGTGATTTAAATTATTGCATGTGGTAGAATCTACAAAACCGTCAACTAGAAGAACTAAAAAAAATCATTGCAGGCCAAAGTTGTGTTACAGATTGTAAAATAAAGTTGGACCATAGAGAAGCAGATCCACTCGCTCATGACAGATGGATTTCTTTCTAAACAAAATAAAATAAGTTAGATGGGTAATATTTTAGCTGATACATTTTAAACAGAAAAATAATATGTTAGCAAATTTTGAAATTCTGGTATTTCTTAAATAAAAATATGATAATGAAAGTAAAGTTTTAGCTTACATGACCCAAGAAAAATAGTTTGTACTTTGTTACCAGGGAAAAATAGTTTGTGCCTCCTATTCTTGGTAGGCTCAATATAGTTACTTAAGAGCAATGCTAGCAAGACATTTTTCAATACTCTTTGAGCTTGTTTGGAACCACGTTCGCAGAGTGCACAACATGGTTTCAAATAATTGAAATAAAATCACTTCTATTAAATGTGTATCATACCTCGTGCATAATTGATTTTCATCCATTGATTTTAAAATCAATTTTATCTAACTGTAAATCAAACAGATAATTAGTCTTTTTTTATAAAAAAGTCAATACACTTGTCTCATAAGTTGAACACTTTTTAAGATGTGTATTGACTTTTTAAAAAATGGATCAAGCATAAAGAGTGTATTGCAACACTCGTATGGTCAAGAGAAATGATAGAAACATGGTCCATTTTTTAAAAGTCAATATACTTTCCTTGTAAATTGATCTCTTACAATAAGTTATGTACTAGCATAGCATTTATGGGAAGAAGAAGTAAAACTCACCTAGGCACCAAACAAGAAAGAAAGAAATCCCTCATTTATATGTATGTCATGACATGATAAGGGCCATAAAGGTATGCCTTATATTATAGCTCTTCATCTTAGTAACAACAAAACAAGTGGATGGGAGAATGGTAACTAATCAATTTACAACTCATTGAGTGTTGACAAATGTCATCATGTTCTTCTTAAAAATGTTTTGCGGTAGAATACTGGAATAAAGTAAGAAGCATTAAAAATGGAACTAGGCTTAGTGGCTAACAACTGACATTTGGTATAGTGTATTAACTAATCCACCTATCAGTCACACTGTTTTGACATTGTGGCTTCAAATTCTTCAATAAACTATGAGGTTAGTGGTGCTGAATGTATATTACACTGGGAGGTTAACATCTGCTTCCTTTATATTCTTTGGCTTATCCTCCCCAGAATCAATTCTCTTCAGCTCCTCCAAAACTTCTACCATTGAAGGTCTCACATGCTTGTACTCTTTCAAACACTGAAACGCCAATTCTGCTACTGAAACTATTTTCCTTTTAAATTCTTGATCTAACTCAAAGCCAAGGGAAGGATCTACCAGTTCACAGAATGCGCGCTTTTGGATCTTCTTTATGGCTAGATTTGACAAGTTAATCTCATCCGTTTCTCTGGTTATATCAACTGCTTGCAGAGATGATATTAACTCAATAAGCACAACCCCAAAACTATATACATCACTCTTGCTTGTTAGCTGGTAGCATTGGTGATATTCTGGGTCCACATAACCCAGGGTTCCTTGTGGAGCTGTGGACACATGGGTGACATTGTTGGGGAACAGTCTTGAAATCCCAAAGTCTGCAACTTTAACACAAAAATTATTGTCAAGTAGAATGTTGTTGGTTTTCACATCCCGGTGAGTGATGTTAGAAGCATGCAGATAAGTCAATGCACTTGCTGTCTCTATGGCAATTTTCATTCGTATAGGCCATGACAAGAAGCCATCCTTTGCTAAATCACCATGGAGATGACAAGCAACCGTGCCATTTGGAATATATTCATACACAAGCAGTAGTTCACGGCTGTGCCGAGAACTGCAGCCATAAAGGGACACAAGATTTCTATGGCGCAGACGTGTAAGGATCTCTATTTCATTCATGAACTGCTCCACTTGTCTGTAGTTGTGCTCATATAGGCACTTGACAGCAACTTCCCGTCCATCATGGAGCTTTCCTGGTTATTAAGAGATCAAAGAACTAGTCACAACAAGATGGAGGGCCAAATGATTTTATGTTTAGATGGAAATGGAAGTTTATGAAATGCAACAATAGCTAGCTGACCATAGTAAACATTCCCATAGCCTCCACTTCCAAGTTCTCTAGCTTCGTCAAATTTGTTTGTTGCTTTCTCAAGCTCTGTATAGGAGAAGACAGGGACCCCTAAGAAGGCATCGCCACTCTCTGGGATTGGATTTAAGTTAGGACTACAAATTGTTTTTTATTGGTTTTGGACGTCTGATAGACGGTATCTCCTTTTATGGAGAAATAGAATTATCAAACTTAATGTGATCACGTTTAGGAATCCAACGGCTAAACCTGCAAGATAAAAATAAAAATAAAAAACTTTGAACTGTTAATTAATGCATGGATCACTATGTGTAGTGTTACCATGCATGAAATACATTTTGGTTCATTACCATCTCAATAAAAAACTTTGAACTGTTAAACTTTGCATGAAATACATTTTGCATGAAAACAATATAGCTTTTCCGAATCGTGAATCGAATCTTTTTATGAATCGTAAGATACATGATCAATGACATAAACAACATAAACATATATATTTTCATATAAAATACATTGAAAACATAAAATTATTAGCATTTCTCAGATAAATAAGTGATCAATTCATTGCATAAACTAATATATAAGCTAATATAACATATATGAAATAAAAATTAGAGAAAAGTAGAATAAAAAAATAGAGAAAAGTGAGGGGACCAGTGGAATTCAAAAAATGTTGTAGTGGGTGTGGGAATGTGGGACAATAAAATAGTGGAAGAATAGTAGAATACACAGCCGCAAGAGATAGAAAGCGTACAGAGGAACTTGGGAAGACAAACAACTATTATAATTTGACCTAAATCAAACAGAGCAGCTTTTCAGCCCCTCCCCCCCCCCCCCTCCTTTTTTCCTAAAAAAATAGCAAAAAAAAAATCTGCATGTTTTCAAAACCAGGTCGCGCAACCGGACCCGGTTTGGTGGTGCGCGACCTGTGTTATTGTATCTCTTGAATCGGAACTGGAATCGAGATACAAGCGATACTCATATGTATCGCAAGATTCAGCAACGATTCATGATAAAGAAGATTCAACGTGCGATCTGTATCGCTGAGTTTCGATTTTGTTGCGTTTCGGGAGTCGTATCGTATGAATCGTAAGATACTAACTACCATGCGCCTCACCAGTTCCCATACTCTTCATATAATTGGACAATTGGAAATATGAAGCTTGATAGGTGGCATTTGTATAACAATCCAAAGGAACTCCAAAATTTTAAGCTGGAATATCCTTAAAATGTAACTCTACTTCAGTTTATATTGGATTCTGCTAGAGAGATTCAGGTTGCCATTGCAAAAAAGATCTGTCCTAAACTCTTAAGAGAAGACACAATAATTATTTGGTTCCACTTGAATGTATTTTGCCTTTGGTTCTTTGCCACATTTTATAAGGAAAAGCTATATTGTTTTCGACTGGACAACATCATGGGAACCAAAGTAGAATTAGCTTAATTCAAGCTGAACCTAATTGTACTTATTCCTACAACTATTGTTGCGATTAACTTGTAGGCTTTGGTAATTGTACTGGCTGGTTTACACTGAAGGGGATATTCATCTCGTAAGAAGAAACAAATGTGCTAACTGATTTGCTAGGCACAGCATTCCCCGTCAGATGGAATCAGAGAAATTATTTTTTGACTTTTTCCCTGGTGAGCTTTCCTTAGTCATTACTGCTTTTTTTTTTATGTATCCTTAGTCATTACTGTTTGTAAGGTTGAAGCGTCCATGTGCAGGGTAATTTTGTTTTCGTAGTTTGCTTCAGTTTATATCGGGCTTTTTCCCTTGACTTACAAAGCAGGAAATAACCAAAAAATGGGTTAGACTACTGCTGTCTGAGGGTATGGTTGAAACGGGGACGTACCCTTGCAAAATGGGAACACAATGCTCAAGTAATTAGTAATCTAGTACCTAGGATGATGAATCTGAAGCACGCAATGAAAATATATCAAGTAAAAAACATAGGTACCTTGCAAATTTTAAAACTTTTATAAATAGTTCTTCGAATATTTTCAAGATTCTTTGATTAATACCATACCTATTTTAAGTATAACACCCTTCGTAAACCATTTCTGTTTATCATGAGAAACTGCTTGTACAGGAGGATCTGCTTTTCTCGGCTGAGGAGGATCTGCTTGTTCTATCAATATCATGAAGGTGATATATATAACGAGTTAGATTTTGGAAAAAGAAATAAACTTCTGCCTGAATTATCCAAGTATAATTGCATGATCTAACTTAGTTATATGTCAAACGTTTAAACATCTCATATATCGAAGTGGTTTCAGAGATTTCATGTTGCATACCTTTGGAACCGGCACAATATAATGATTCTTTGTCAACTTGACATTGGCCTCCATTTTCATAGCACTTACCACAATCCTCCGATAACAATAATATTATGCGGAATCCAGCTGTTAACAAATTGTAAAGGGCTGTGCCTGTGGAATAGTCCATAGAGGGCGATGATTTAATTGGAAGCTGGATGGTTGAACATGCATTTTCAGTGCCTGTATACATGTCATCTGTTTCAGGAGATTGAGTATGATAGTAGATATCGTAGCCATTACAGCTTGTATACTTTATGTATTTATTGCTAGGTCTATAAGAAGCGTGTCTGCATCTTAACAGTGTTATACTGTGTTCCATTTCGATCTGAAAATGCAGTACAGGAGTGCTCGGAGGACGGGTAGCATGAATATTATAAGTGAAGGCATTGCAACTTCTAGAGGCCAAGAGCCTTTGAAGCTTATGGTCTATGACAGAAATTGAATTGTTTCCATTGATGGATTCAAATTCATACCATGTTTGGTTTGATAACTGGACTTCTGTTGCTGCATTTTGATCATCACAGCCCCTTATGGGCAAACCACAGTCCAGGTTGTTTTTGTTTGTGAATGGGAACTGGATGTGTCCAAATTTCCCGCAATGAAAAGATGTTGGGCAGTTCCTTTGGTATTTCCTTCCATCTTCAGCCAAGAGAGGAAGCAAAGAATAACAGAGAACAAGGAAACGCAAGAGTGAGTATTGAACCATCATGGATTTCACAAATCCAGAGTCAAAGTAAATGGAGTGCTAGAAGAAAGCAATGCTTCTGTTCTTTGTTTGTGTCATTTCTTTATTTGTTTTTGCTAACTTAGTATTTGACAAAGTAACTTGTTTTGGAGTTAACGACGCGCGTTGACTTAAGGACAAATGACTTGGAATGATTGAGAAACAGAAACACAGCGTGTCCACTGTCCAACCTTGAGAATTCCGTTTACAAAGCTGCAGAACGTATGGACCTGCTTCGTACTTACCTTCCCCAGTTGTAGAGACTTGAGAGGAGGATTATGACTGATTGACTCTTTGAACATTTCGTTTAAGTTCTTTCTAAGTAAGAAGAGGAAAGTGTGGTTAATATTTCAAGACATAAGATGATGACCGAATTCTGCTATTTCTCGAAGTAAATTTGAGATGCTGAACTGCTTAGAAGTATGAATTAGTATGTACTGCATGCAGAATAACTGACAACATAATTTTTCATACTTTCCTCCTCTGAGGCTAAGCTGTGTAGTTGAAAGAATATCATTTATAAGTAATTTGATGGCAGGAAGTAAAATTCACTAAGGCATAGCATAATATATGCCTGTGTGTATTTTTTTTTATTTGGGGGGGGGGGGGGGGGGGGGGAATACTAATGAATATGACACTTGTTTAAGTCTTTTAAAATAGAAAGAATTTAATAAAAATTAAAGCTTTTAAAGTTTTTAATGTATTAAACTTTTTATTAAATAATTCCTATTTCATGATTTCATAATTGCCTTCAAACACATGATAGCAAAACTCGTTATTCATTCATTCTAATCCTCACTTCATCTTTTATTTTTTATTTACACTCCCTTAGCCATTGGACGAGACTAGGACTTGCTTTATGATATAATCATATTCAATAAAATAAGAATACTCTATCTTATATGCAATATATAAAACTTTATTATTCTTTCTATTTATGTTAGAACGAGGATAAAGAAGTATGAAGCATCAATCATTGGAAATCAAAGACTAACTTGGCTACCCACTGATATTTGATACAATAATCTCATTATCCCTCTATCAGAATGTTTGGTGATGGCGCTGTTGTATCATCAAAGTGTTTGGAAGTGGTGGATGTGCATAACTCTGTGAAATCCTAGCACCATGAACATCAATTCTCTCAAGATTCCCTGGCTCATCCTTCCCACTTTCAATTCTCTGCAGCACTTCCAATACTTCCCCCATAGAGGGTCTCAATTCCTTGTCCCCTTGCAAACACTGAAAAGCCAATTCTGCCACTGAGATTATCATCCTTTTTAACTTGTCATCTGACTGGAAACCAAGGGAAGGATCAATCAACTCACAAAACGCCCTTCTTTGAATCTTCCTTATGGCTAGATTTGCCAACTTAATCTCATCCCTGTCCCTGGCCATGTCAACTGCTGGCAAAGATGATATTAGCTCAACAAGAACAACTCCAAAGCTATACACATCACTCTTGCTTGTAAGCTGGTAGCATATGCGATAGTCTGGGTCAACATAACCTGGGGTTCCCCTTGGAGCTGTGGAGACATGTGTGGCATCAATGGGGAACAGTCTTGAAAGTCCAAAATCTGCAACTTTAACACAGAAGTTATTGTCAAGGAGAATGTTGCTGGATTTGACATCTCGGTGAATGATGTCAGAAGCATGGAGATAAGCCAATGCACCAGCAGTCTCAATGGCAATTTTCATTCTCACAGGCCATGGCAATAAGCCATGTTTCCCCCTATCACCATGGAGATGGCAACTAAGAGTGCCATTTGGGATGTATTCATATACTAGCAGCAACTCACGACTGTGACGTGAAGTGCAGCCATAGAGGGACACAAGATTTGTGTGGCGCATGCGTGTGAGAATCTGAATTTCATTGTTGAATGATTCCACTGGCCTGTAGTTGCGCTCAAATAGGCGCTTCACTGCAACTTCACGTCCATCTCGAAGCTTTCCTGGTTGTTAAGGAATCAAAGTGTAGGACATAACTTCATTTTAGGCTCTATTTTTTTTCTTATTTGTTTAGATTATCACATTAAGATATGGTAAAAAATCGGAGCAAAAAGCTAAGTGCAGAAATCATTATGGAAAACATCCATAAAAAAAGTTAATGGTTGGAGATATAATTAATGAGCCTATATTTTGATCAATCAAAATTGGTCAGACCAAAAATCCTGTTATGAGGCTAAAACCATATAACACTCAGTCTTTGGTCATTCTGCACAACAATAGAAAAGTAATTTGTTCTTGAAACATCTGTCTCAATAAAAACTGTTAGAATCAGATTCAGTGCAAAAGGGTGTAAGAATTAATGGGTCCCTCCCTTACCATGGTAAACAGTTCCAAAGCCTCCTTCTCCAAGTTCTCTAGCTGGATCAAAATTGTTTGTTGCGTCTTGGAGCTCCTCATAGGAGAAGACAGGGATCCCAAAGTAGACAGCTCCACTTGCTGGGTTTGTTGTACTTCTGTAGGGACCAGAATAAGTGCTTCTTGGTTGGCTATGGACGCCTGAAGACTTGTTTATTGGTTTGTACAGAAAAAGAATAGCAAACAAGGCAAGCGTAATCACTGTTGCTAATCCAATAGATAAACCTGTAGGGGGAAGGTTTAAACTGTTGATCAACATCCATGGACATAAAAGGTTTTTGTTTAGGGTGATTAAATTTGTGGAAACCAATAGATTATGAACAATGCAATACAGTACCTATTATCGCAGCCTTCAAATGTTTTTCGTTGCCATTTGTTCCAGCATCAGTAGCAGGAGGGGGAAAGGCTATTTGGAAATCAGAAGAAAGAAAATGAGTCTAAATTATGTGCAACAGATTAAGTCATACAATCTGAAAAAATTATATAAAATTCTGGTGTTTACCATTGGAAGATTCGAAACAAGTGGAATTTTCATGGTGAAGTCGACAAGTTTTTGTAAGATAACAGCCTTCACAAGACTCCAATTTTACTTTAATTTCGACAAACAAAATTGAGGACACACATTGTCCAGGGGAATAAGGTTTTGGAAACTGAACAGGTAAGCATGCAAATGATGGAAGAAAGGGCAACTTGAGATCAGGATGTGGAGAAGTTGTATAGTAGATGTCGTAGAAAGGACAGATTCTGTATGTGATCATGCGTGAGCGTGGTTCAGGGGTAAAGCTAGGATCGCATATGAAGAAGTTAAGAAAGTTGAGAGGATGCTCTGGATGAAATTGAGTGTCACTGTCGTTGTAGATGAAAATCGAATATAACATTTCCATTTCATGCTGATGGATGCTTTCAATTTTATAGCGTTGGTTTCCTAGATAGATTTCTTTATCTGCAGCGTTGTCTTCACAACCAATTATTTGGAAGCCACATTCTGGATTCGTAGAGTTGGTGAAGGGGAAGGAGATTTCCCCGAGATATCCACAAAGACGAGGTGGCGGACATTCCCCATTTTCTTCCCCTTCAGTTGCAGCCGATGGAAGAAGCACAACACAACACAGACACAGTACAAAAAGGAAATCAAACACAGACTGGCCAGCCATCCAAAAGAAGAATACAATATAAATCATAAAATTAAATTAAATTCTCTCGTTTCCTATGTTATAGTAACCTACTGTATTATTATTATTATTATTATGTTGTGTGTCTACTACGCTAGTTGACTTGGATAATTGACTGACTAAGGAAGACTTGAGAAATTCTGCCATTGCCATGGCTCTGTTCCACTTTAGTGACCTTTAAAGTCTTTATTGAGTCTTGACTTTGAATTTTAAAACTGTCCATCTAATGGAGCCCCAAGTTTACGCAACGGCAAATTGACACTGGGTAGAGTTGTGTGCACAAAAATGAAGGTAATAGGTTCAAAGGATATGATTGTCCTTAGAGCAAAATCAAAACTCCATTCCACTTGAACCAGCCAATCACCCCTTAGTATTTTGATATTTGAATATGATTTTAATGAAAAATAAAATGCATCCCAGTTTCATCTCATTCTACTCCGTTAAAAATTCCAAACAAATCCCATCACTTTTCATTTGTTAACCTTAAATTTGATGTTAGTACTTTTTTCAGAGGACAATTAAGTGAATTGTTCTAAGCTATGCTTTCAATCCCAGCTGGACTCGTTGATCTCCATCTTCAAGGTCACCAGCTATAGGCAATCCGCTTGTTGTGTTAGGGAACAAAAAGTGAATGGCATTTCCAAGGATAGTTCTTTTAAAAAAACCTCCTTTTTAGCTATTAGCTGAAATGTTTTTACAAATTTGGCATTGGTGTAATACACATTAATTTAATCCTTAATGTAATACACAATGAATTACATATCTGGCAGAATTAATTTAATCATATTGGCATTGGTCTTGGTTTCCAATTTACGGATTACATTACACAATGAAATAGGGAGGAAGTCTCATGTGTGTTTGGGCCTCTTGATCTTTGGGATTATGCAAATATGGGTGGGGTTAATAGGCCTCGGGTCCATACTATTGTTTAAGGATATTTAGCACTGTTTCAAGACAACTAGACTTTTGACCCAAAAAAAAAAAAGACAACTAGACTCCACAATGTGCTAGAATTTTTGGAAGAAAGTCGGCATTCCATCCGGGCCATGGGCGGCCCAAGGTTTCATCTGGTGAAACGTTGCAATCACTTTCTCATAATATTTTCCTTCTTTATTTATGTCCTTCCAAAATTATAAATTTTAAAATTCAATGGATATAACACATATATAAGGTGTTATATTTATTAAATAGTGTGATAATAAATTATTGAATGATAGTGTAAAATATTTTTATTTTAATAATGTATAACCCTTAAATTCTACTGTTTTAAGTAGTTTTAACCTTTTTACTAATTCCCCTACCCAAAAGGAAAAATATTTTAAAGCACAAATGACTCCAATCCCCTAAATTCCAAATAACTTTTAAAAAAACAAAAAAAAAGTTTTAAATATAAAAAAAAAAATAGATTGGCGGGTCAAGCCACTAACTTGCATGCTAGTAGCACATGCTTAATTTTGATGATAATTTTTGTTGACTATTTAAAATAAGGACAAATCCCATCCAACTCATTTATTTAATTGTTGACTCAGTGCGACTAATATACCAATGTTAACTGAATTGGTCCCTTACATTACATATGCATAGGATGTCAATTGCACTCTTGGTCTAGTTCGATTTAAAACTGCAGGAGGTTCTATTCCCTTATCTACCTATTCTTATTTCCACAATCTGAGGAGCACATTTCTGTAGCCAACAACTTATTTTTTTCCCTTTTCTTCTGAATATTCAAATTATATTCTCTCAACTCTTGGCACGACTGTGATATGCCGCATAATATAACCATCCTATAAATAACTATACAACTGAATGAGAAGATAATGATGCTCAGATTCACTCATTTTCAACTAAATAATAATGAGTGCTGACACCTGATAAGGCAAGAATGTGTAATGTATCAACAATTGACAATAAGCCAAGTCATTAACTACTGACATTAGGCGTAGTAGATTTACTTTCCCAGTTATCAGTAACTGATATTGGTGAAGAATTAGGTGGCTTCATATTCTTCAATAATCCAACATCATCCCATTCTGGTGAGATTGGCAATGATGGTTTTACATTACTGCGTGAAACCCCAGAAGCTTCTTCTAGTTCTAGATGTCTTGGCTCATCATCCTTCCCATTTTCAATTCTCCTCAGCACCTCAAATGCTTCATCCATGGAAGGCCTCAATTCCTTGTCCCGTTGCAAACATTGAAAAGCCAATTCAGCCACTGAAACTATCATCCTCTGAACCTCATTATCTGAATCAAAACCAAGAGAAGGATCAACCAGCTCACTTAATGCACTTTCTTGAATCTTCTTTATGGCTAGATTTGACAAGTTGATTTCATCCTTATGCCTGTTTATATCAACAGCTGGCTTAGATGATATTAACTCAATGAGCACAACTCCAAAACTATATACATCACTCTTGCTAGTAAGCTGGTAGCATTGGTAATATTCAGGGTCAACATAACCTGGGGTCCCCTGTGGTGCTGTGGACACATGAGTGACATCACTGGGGAATAGTCTTGAAAGGCCAAAATCTGCAACTTTAACACAAAAACTGTTGTCAAGGAGAATGTTGTTTGTTTTCACATCACGGTGGATAATGTCAGAGGCATGAAGATAAGCCAATGCACTAGCAGTCTCTATGGCAATTTTAAGTCGTATAGACCATGGTAGTAAGCCAGGCTTTGCCAATTCTCCATGTAGATGGCAAGCAACAGTCCCATTTGGAATATATTCATACACAAGCAGCAGGTCACGGCTATCTCGTGAAGTGCAGCCATAGAGTTGCACAAGATTTTTATGGCGCAAACGTGTGAGGATCTTAACTTCATTCAGGAACTGTTCTACTCGCCTGTAGTTGTGCTCATACATGTGTTTGACAGCAACTTCCCTTCCATCTCGGAGTTTCCCTGGGATTTAAACATCTAAGCATAATTACAACAAGATGAACACTAATTAATGTTTCAATTAATAGGGTATGCTTAATTGAGTGCTTACCATAGTACACAGTTCCAAAGCCTCCATCTCCAATTTGTCTATAATGGTCAAAATGGTTTGTTGCTTCTTCAAGCTCCTTGTATGAGAAGACAGGAACTTTAAAGTACGCCATGGCATTTTCTACATCTGGATTTGAAGGGTTAGTATTTCTTGTTTGGAATCCACCACCTGAGGAGCTGTGTTTTATTTTGTAAAGCAGAAGAAGCAACCCAATTATCAAGATGCTTGTGAGTCCAACACCTAAACCTGTGTAAGAGGGTCAAATGAAAATGTCAATAGAAGATTATATTGAAACATGTGCAGCTCAGAGATTTGGATGATGTTATACTTTTAAAGTTTGTGTACTTTCCTATTAAAGCGCATGATTCTGGTAACTATCCATATGACATTGATAGAATTAAATGAATATTTAAAGGCCTTTTCAATTTTCTTACTTTCTAAAAGAAAGAATTGGAAAAGGGTTTTAGGAGAAAAATTCATAAGATGTTTTGGATTTTCCAAGCTGATAAGATATTTTATTAAAGATAAATAAATTTGAAGCCATGCACTGAAAATAAATATTATGTAAAAGGTATATATTACCTATGCTCAGTTTCCCTGTCTTACTCAACTTTGCTTCTGCAGTAGGAGTTTTAGGAAACAATTAAATCAGATGAACAATAAAGAAAAGTATGATGAAAAAATTACAGGGAAAAATAAGCTATTCTAATTCTCAGTATCAAACAGTCGATAAACAAAAATATAGTTGCTAGTCATTCAAGATTGACAAGAAAATCACCCAAAGAAGCGATTAAATGCTATATTTAATAGACTAAAAACAGCAGAAGAGCACATTAGTTCAAAGACAAGACTTATTTTTCACAACTTTATTTCACTTAAGCTCTCAGAGAGTAATTTTGTTATATATGAGTAAGAAACTAAGAACTATGCTTGTGGCTTCTAAAGAAAAGTAGTCACTGTCCTATAAATTTAGAAGGAGACATGAAGAACATTTCATGTGGAAAGAAAACAAAGGCAACTACTACAAATGCAACACATGAAAACAATTGTCATAAAGAAATTTCCCTTCACTGTCAAGTTGACATTGGCCTATTTTATCATAGTGACAATCTACACTTTCATCTGACAATTGTACTTTAAAGAAAATAGTAGCAGTCACAAATGTAAATGGATCTATAGAATCAGGTTATCTTTGATTGGAAGGTGAATCATTGTTCATGCTGTCAAAGAACTAAGGGGCCTGCCAGTGATAGAAGGTCCGTGTAAAAGATCATAATCAGGGCAGGCAGAAGTAGTATAACTACAAATATCTTTTGGGGGCTTGATACTGAGGGTACCGTTGAAGTTGAACAGAGTTCAACTGTATTTTGAGATGAAAAGAAGCAGAGCCAAAACTGACAGGGAGCGTATAATTATAGAAGGCTGCACAACTTTTATATTGCAGAAGCCTATAGAGATCTTTGTCTCTTAAGCCAATAGAAGACTGAACAACATATATAACTTAAAACCATTTCTGGTTATTCTCTAGTTGGATATCTTTATACTTGCTGAATGATCATCAATATTTTGTATGGTCAACAATCAACATGCCACAGTCTTGAAGGGAACCCTTGAATAAGGCTATAGATTCATATGGGGTCTAAGTCTAACACTTCCTTAAATTTAACCATGGCATGAGCTTTATAGCACTAGGATGCCTAACAGGCCACAGTATTGGTGTCCTGTTTTGGTGAAAGGGAAGCTGATGTTGCCAACATATCCCCAATTAAATGAAGGTGGACAGTCTCCTTGGTGCCTTTCCCATCTCCAGGCGCCAAGAGAAGTAGCATAAGTTGAGGAAACAAAAAAAGGAAAAGAATTTCATAAACTGGAGCAATCCTGAGTAGCCAGAAAAGGCAAAGGTAATCCAATAACAATTTGGTTCTCCAAAGCAAATTTGTCTTATTTGTTGTTTTCACCTCCTTCACAATATAACACCAACTTGAACTGCTTGATACCCCATTTGACTTTGAAAATGACTATGGAAAATAGACATGTCTGGTCTTAAGTGAGTCCATTTTAAAGCTGAATGTTCGCCTATTGACTACCAGCCGAAAATTTTGACCTTTTAGAGTCTGATATATCAATGCTACAGTTCACGGTCTCAATGAAGTTCCCTTGACCTTTTGTGCATGGTGAACAGCACAGTGGAGTTGTGATTCTGGTGTATACACGTCCCTCTTTAATTAAAAACACACATGAAAGGTGGAGAATCTGCATAGGGTGTTGCGTAGAAAATAGTGAAATACTGAAATGTAAATGTAGCGAGATAAACAAAGCATCCTGTTGAAGATAATACAGCTAAGAGGAAGGTCAAGGTCGTCCTTTTTGGCTGTTAGAGTTCACACACTGAAATTTTTGGTCCGTGCTACTCAGCCTTCAAATCATAATATGTGATACTGCAATGTTATATTTTACTTTAAAATTTTATAAAAAAATTAATAATAAATTATTTAAATTAAAAGTACTTATTTTATAGAATAAATAAGTAGTATAAAAATACAAAAAGTTTGTCCCATTAATAATAAATATTTATTTATATTTTTAATAAGATGACATATGTCAAAAATAAATTAATGTGATGAATTACTAATTGGTTTTTTAATCATACCCAACAGAGAATATTTCAATAATATAATTTTCTTTGGGGTGTTTAATATAATTTAATTTTCAAAAGCAGCACACTTATATAATAAATTAGACATGTGTGGTTTCGACTTTCGACGACAATGATAGCCGACACCCATGACTCATGCATATTATCATATGCCTTTTTATATAAATAAATCAATTATATACTTTACTGGGAAAGAACCTCGAAAGAAGAAAGAGAAGTTACACATAGAAGGGAGGGAGGGATTGGGTCATTAATTTACTTTTCCATGATTCATGAGAAAATATTACTTATAATGTTAAGTATTTAGTTAGTAGTTACTTCTACTGCACATCTTTCTTTTTCTCTTCAATCATCTATCATCAATCATCAATCATAATATATAATTGAGGATCTATTAGAACAATGCTGATCAAGCATTACCATCTTGCCACACGTGTTGGGGCTGTGCCTTATGCATACATGACTTTCTTTGCAAAGCTGGCAAAAAAGATTTAAAAGGAAAACTTGGGTCTAACCAAACTATGGTTCACACCTCATACATGGACATGGCCACATGGTCAGGTCATATACCTAGTGCTCTCTATTTAGTATAACAGGAAAAGCAAAAAAGTTCAGTACTATGACCATGAGCCTAAAATATATCCGGTGCGTGTTTAGTTTTAGGGTGTGTTTGGATGGGCGTTTTGGCCAAGTAAACTTGAGTATTTGGTCTTTAAACGTGAGTTCAGTTTTTTCTGTAATGTTTGGATGAGCACTCAGGACTTGAGTTTCGATGGAAACTTGAGTTTACTTGGATGTAATAATTCCTAGCTTTTGCGTTTGCTAATACTTGAGTTCCCTTCAGTTTTTTCTTTAACTCACGTTTACAACAAATTATCCAAACAAAAAATCATGTTTATACAAACTCAAGTTCCCTTCAAATCACGTTCAATAAATCACGTTCACCTAAACTCAAGTTTGCAAATGCCCCTCCAAACCCAGACTTAGTTACTTTTCTTTTCATTCATTGAGGTATTTGTGTTTTTTACTTTTTTACTCTAGCTCTTTGATTGTCTATTACAATTTACAAGTACTATATTAACAGAAAAAGTGAAAAAGTTGAGAGGAGAGACTAACTTGAACCAC
Source organism: Sesbania bispinosa (assembly GCA_026901365.1). Lineage (NCBI taxonomy): Eukaryota > Viridiplantae > Streptophyta > Magnoliopsida > Fabales > Fabaceae > Sesbania > Sesbania bispinosa. The sequence continues at coordinate 686,681 of QLOH01000476.1, read as the reverse complement.
ATTTCACAGCATGAACCCTGTCAGGACAGTAGCACCTGAACGCATATGTATCAGGGTCAAGGTCGAACCCGCACCTCCCTCCACTGTTGGTGCACTCGCTGCAGTTAGAAGCATTCCAATTCAACATAAACCCTTTCTTCAGTGCCTCTTGAATCCCTCTTTTCCCATCTTCTACTACTGCATTCACTAACCTACTACCCTTGCAATTCTCCCTCACTAAGCTCAAATTCTGATGCTCCCTATAAAAGGCCACAACTGAACTCGTTCGGTTTTCTGCAGAACACCCAATCCTGTGCTCTTGCATCTCTTCACCAACCGATGTTAAGTCACAGCCGTAGAACAACAATAGATCCCTTTGGTTGGGAGCAAATCGGAACCTGTACTTTCCAATTGTTATGTTCTGTGTGGGAGCAATACATGCAGTGGTGTTTGATTCTGAAAAAACGGGGTTGGACACTCGGAGTGTGTTGTTGTTGTAGAAAATTTGATGAATTGTGTAGTTGGTATTGATAAGATTGAGAATTGGGAAGCCATTCTTGCCACAACTGAGCTCAAAACCAGGATTCCCACAAAAGGGTTCTTGTGTCCCTTGGATGTAAAATGGGTAGCTTATGTTTTGGCCATTGCCACAGGTCTTGGGCTCGCAAGCTTGGAACTTTGGATCCACAGAAGACAAAGTAAGTGTGGTTAGAAGAGAGAAGAAAATGATGTATGATTGTAGAAGAGGAGAACAGAAGGGCTTGAGCAGGGTAGACAAGAGGATTATTGGGTTCATTTCATTTAGGATTTCTAAGATGAAGGAGAGATGGAAGCAGAGAAGGAGGAGAAGAAGAAGAATATTATTAAAATGTAACAAGTATGACGATAGAGATGGGACCTTTGACATGCAATTAAGGTCTAAGAGGGCGGCATTTTACTTGATTTTGAGTGTCAGGGGGCTATCCAGTTGTCTTTCTCTGCCCCATATCTTGGACTTTTGAATGAAATCTACTATTAAAGGCTATTTCACCTAAGTGGCAAATGGGACCTCCCTAGCCAAGTTGAACAAGTTGATCAACTTTAGTGCTTTCTTTGCTGCTCAATTTGTAATGTGTGAAGTTAAGGACACGGAGAGGAACTACTCCTTGAGCCATCAGGCATCATGGCTAGTAGACCGACCATAATGTTGAGAGAAGAGAAGAGAAGAGAAGAGAAAGATTAATGGGTCTTATAGAAGTGTCCTTGTTCTGCTAATCATGACGATTGAAAGCACAAATGTCCATTTACCTAACTAACTGTTCGTTTTATTGACACGTTAAATTGTTTTTTAATTCTTTCTTTATTAGTTTGTGCCTTGGCCCCGTTGAACACTAGAGAAAACTCCTTGAATCATTCAAACCTTTGAAAATACTTTATTTTCTATTAACGTAAAGCGTACGGACATCATGGGTGTGATGATGTCACGCCTTTGGTATTTGAAAGCGAATTGGATAATCTACCATTAAAAAAAGTCCGGCTAACAAGTGCCCTAAGGATATGGGTTAAAAATCCATATATAGAAGGATTTTATTGGAAATCACAGCATTGATTACATTGACAACATTCAATGCTACACACTCCAATAAAACATTTTTATTTTTGAATCCTTAACGAGTGCCTCATTGACAACATTCAATGCTACACACTCCAATAAAACATTTTTATTTTTGAATCCTTAACAAGTGCCCTAAGGGCACTCGTTAGTATTTTCCTTAAAAAAAATATAAGTAATTCATACAACATAAAAACATACAACAAGTCAACAACTCATACAATACATTTTTCTCTTTATCTCTTTCCATCACATCACATCTCATATTTCTCTCTTTTTTTTTTCTTTTCTCTCTTTATCTCTTTGTTGTACATGTACAACATGTACAATTTACATTTCTCTTAAAAAAAATTTGATTTTCACACATTTATTTTTATACATTTTCTCTTACACTTACTCCTTTTTTTATCTCTCAGTTTTCTCATCACATTAATAATCTCATCACATTAATAATCACGTTACTCAATTTTTCTATCTTTTCATTTTATTTTTCTTTATATCTTTTCTATACACTTTTCACACCCAATTTTTTTTAATATAGGACTATAATATTCTTTAAAATAATAATATATGTACGAATTGCAGTGTATAAATCCACTCTTTCCTTTTATTTTCTCATTAAATTTTACAATTATATTTGGTTGCAGACGAGTTAGCTGGATCCTAGTAAAGTTGGGTTGCTCTGAGTCAGTTGGTTCGAATAACTCGTATGAAACTTCAGTGAGAATCCGTGGTAGGGATGTACATGCAAAAGGCACTTCCATTACATGAAACGCTAGTAGAACAAAGAATCTTGGAATTGTGCATACCTAACAAATGATGTCTGGTGCGGTATTAATAGAGCTAACAATTTAGACTATCCGGACCGACCCAATGTTGATAACGAGTTTTTATTAATCGGGCTAAAAAGTCCTGGAATTATTTGAGTTTTTAAAATAAATGATCAATCCCTACATTTTTGCGGGTTTTTTTAGGTAATCTATTTTTTGTGGGTTTTGCCTGCTACCCAGCCTTCTGTGGGTCTTTGCGGGTTGTAGACTTTATCGGACCAGACTAAAAAATCTGAGGGCTATTTTAACTTCTAAAATAAAGGTTTAAACCATATATATTTGTCGGATTTTATGGATCGAGTAATACTAACTCATTTTGTCAGCTCTAAGTATTTATAGCTCATAGGGACATTGTGTAGTTGCGGTGCACAGAATGCCCCTACTTGGTGAGCTCTTTTGTGGGCGGACTTTTATTAGGATGGGATGTTGCTTCTTTGGGATGGTTTTGGAATTTACTTATTGGGCCTATTGTTAATCTAGACATAATCCATAACAATATTTTATAAGATGGGGTATGTTTGTTTACCGTTTTTAAAAATTATTTTTTGTTTTTAAAGATAAAAAATTAAAAAAAATTGTTTGGCAAACAGTTTTTAAAAATAATTTTGAAAAGTATAACTTAGTTTTTAAAAACTAAAATTATAAACTAGTTTAAGATATTTTAGAAGATTATTTTTTAATTTTCTGTTTTTGTGTTAGAAATGTGGTAAACAAATAATTTCCTTTATAAAACACAGTTCTTAAAAATTGTTTTACAAAATAATTTTCAAAAACTAAAAACCAGAACTGAATCAAACACACCCTAAAATATTCTTTACGATTGGAATTATGTGAGAGGTCCCGCACGCATGTCATTATCAACTCTAATTGCCCGCTAAAAGGATGAGTGAATTTTTTAAGTAAGCAAAGTTTGATTTGGCTGGACAAACTAAAATATTGAACTGTGAACCTCAGAGAGAAAGCCTTTGTTTGGTATCACAATTCACAAAATAAAAAGGATGAATAAAAAACAGAGGGAGACAGAATGAGAAAAAATAGCATTTATCAGAAAGAGAAAATAAATTTGTTATGGATCCCGCTATTTAATCTTTCTTCACACAACTATGAAGAAAACAAGAGAGTGACATGTTTTTTACTCCTATCAATTTTGCACTCATCTTCTCCTCGTATTTACCATTGTAAAGTGATGTGTTTTCTACCTTGTTCATGCATTGTCTTCTTACTATCTATGTGTTGATGCCTAAGGTTCTAGTTTTAGTGTGTCCACATGGATCTTTTGTGACAACAACACATGCACAATCAAAATTTCTTTCAAGAATATGGAGTGACAACAATGGTGGAGTGATGAAGCTTCTTATTTTTGCAATGGCGAAGCTTCATGTTATAAGCTTAAAAGAGTGTTTCCTCCCCAATCTCTACCTTCACAAAAGATTTTTTTTAAAATAAAAAGGAAGTGTTTTAAAGCTTTAGCCCCTATTCCTCCTTTTCTCCCAAAATTTACCTATATGCCTAATGACTTGTTATGGAAATCCCCTTTTAACGGGAAAAAACCAAGTTGCTCTTCCTCAACCTTGTCTCTCTCTCACGCACACTTTTTATTTTCACATGTTTTTGTGTAATTGTTTATTCCCTTCTAATTTTAGGTCTTTTATCCTTGTAAGAAAATCCTCTTTCTCTTCTACTATATTATGTTCAACTAATTTTATTCAAGCAAAATTCTCCTCTATATTTTCTATTTAAAGTGGTTATTGGAATATTCATTCCCATTTTCTAAGGGTGTACACGGTCAGGTTGAGAGGTTTTTTTGAACTCAAACTAATTAAAATAGTTCAAGTTTGATTAGATAAAATATTTCGTGTTTTTTATCAGAACCCAATTCAACAACGATCGAGTCGTTTCATAAAAAACAAAAATAAACAAAAAAGTAGACAATAATTTAAAAAATATGTAATTAAGTCAAGTCGAGTTGCTTAGGTTGGGGGGTTTAGAATTTTTTTTATTTTTATTTTTACTACATTAATTAATTTTTATATAGCAGGTCAAGTTGAGTCAGTTGCTCGAGGTGAAAATGCGAAAATCTAATATTCTACCCAAATTAATCGAGTTCAACTTCATGCAAACCAGATTTACCTTAAATATGACCCATCCTATCATTTTCCCTTTAGACCAGGGTGGCTTGGTTGAGTCTACTCGGCCCGTGTGCACCCATACCTTTTTCCTTTCAATATGTACTTCCAATTATTTGTTCTAATTACCTACATCCAACTCTTGTTGCATAGCGCTAAGTCTATCTATCAAGACCTTCATATTTCACTTTATCACATTTTATTTACTACTTGTTCGTTCATTTTGTCATGGTGGTATTAGATCAAGCTAGCTAATTTAATATGATGTGATTAATCAATTACATGGTAATGTAATCAATTACACTGTTACATAATTGATAGATAGCTTTGTGTAAGTAATCAATAATCAATTATTAATAAAATCTTGATAAGGTGGCATTCTGACTTCATAGGTAATCAGTTACACCTTACTTTTAATTGACTATTGTCCCTTATTTGTGATAATATCACTCTACACCTAGTATAGTAATCAATTACTCTGTTTTGTGATCCATTATGCATATTACACTCTCTAAGTTTCCCTCTCATGATGATGATCTGTTTGAATAAAACTTCTATAGAATTACTTCTAGAAAAAATAAAATGAAGAAGGTAAAATAAATTCAATTTTTTCCATGAGTTAAAATTAGCTATTTATAAAAAAGTTAAATGAGAGATTTTATGGAGAAGTTGGATGTAGAGACTAATTTCAACTTATGGAAGAATATAAATTCATTTTACCTTCTTTATTCATTGCATTTTCCTCTCCAGGTCTTTCTGGAGAAGTGTATTCAAATTTACCCAATATTTATCGTCATAGCATAATAATATATTCTTATACAAAGGGCATTTTTGTCCACATAATTAATAACATTATTTTTCTCTTTTCAATTTTTCTCTAATAAAATAAATCCAATACTTCTTTCTTTTATCTTTCTTGTGAGTGAAGTTTGTACAAGTTTTAATTTGTTTTATCAATAATTATTAATTATTGTAACTGAATTCATATTCAATTAAATCACAAGAAAATAAACCTCTTAAAGTTATTTAGATAGAATCACGTAGTTGTGGTTGACCATACTTGTAATCGCAACAAAGACAATTGATTTGTGAGATTCTTATAGGTAATTATAGGATAGACCCTTTTAGTTTGGGTCCACGGTAGGCTTTTACTATAAATAGTATAAATTTAATATTAAAAAAATTAATAATATATATTATAAAATTATAATTACTTTTTATAGTAAAAAAAATTAAAGATACGTGTTGGACCCAAACTAAAAGGATGCACCCTATATGACTCATGGCAAATCCAATCGTAGACGTTTGTGGCTCGGGTCCCATATTCCTCTGGACGCATACTAGTCAGCAGTAACTACTAGAATTTTTCTTGTTTTTATGTTTGTTTGTTCTTCTTAAATTTACTAAAAAACAAGGAAACAAAAACTATATCCATTATAGGAAAAGTGATAAAGTTGTGTAATAAGAAGAAGAAGGACAAACCTGATTGTATTGGTGATGGTACATCACATTTGGTGGTATCGACTCTATCAGGACAGTAGCACCTGAAAGCGTATATGCGTTTGTCTAAGTCGAACCCGCACCTCCCTCCACTATTCCTGCAATCGCCACAATAACTCTCTGTCCAATTCAACAAAAACCCTCTCTGCAGCGCCTCTTCAATCCCTCCTTTCTCAATCTCACCTTCCACCGTCGTATTCACCACTCTGCCCTCGCAATTCTTCGCTGCTATGCTCAAATTCCGGTCCTCCCTATACAACGCCACAACCGAACGCGTTCTGTTCCCTGCATAACACCCAATCGTGTTCTCCTGCATCCTTTTGGGAAGCGATGTTAAGTCGCAGCCGTAGAACAACAACACTTCCTTTTGGTTAGGAGCAACGCTGAACCTCCTACCGGAGGTGAGATTGCGCATTGGAGCAACACAATCGGTGAACAAGGGGATGGAGACTCGAAGTGACTGGCTATTGTAGAAAATCTCGTGCACGATGAATTGGCTATTATTCCCCCTTTTGAGAATTGGGAAGCCATTTTCGCCACAAGTGAGCCCAAAACGAGGGTACCCACAGAAGGGTTCTTGTTTTCCTTTGATGTAGAAAGGGTAGCTTATGTTTGGGCCTTTTTCGCAGGTCTTGGGCTCGCAAGCTTGGTACTTGGGGTCCACGGAAGAGAAAGCGGTTGTGGCTAGGAGAAGGAAGAGAGTGGTGTATGAGTATGAGTGAATTATTAGGGGAGAACACGAGGACAAGGGTTTCATGGTTATTCTCTGCTTCATTTTGGGATGTTTAAAGAAGAGAACACAAGCTGATGGGTTGAGTATATTACTATTTGGAAGATATCATAATAATAACACCTCTCTGTTATTTATATCTCTGACGATTTTTTAAGTCTAATAAGTGGGGATGATAAGTCCAGTTCAAAGTTGTCATTCCCTACCTCACATTACACATTTTGAATGAATTCATCCCCTTTTTGGGGATAATTAATGAAATGGGGCCTCCTCCTAGCCTTAGGCAAATTGAAAAACTTGATCAATTTTATGGTTATATTAATTTTATACGATTATGGACGAGAATTTCAGCTGTGGATTGTGGCTATCCAGACTTACAAGTTACAAGTTGAATATAAAAATCATAAATGTTTATTTGTTGGGGGAAATAAACACGGGGAGGGGGAAGAGTTTAGTTGTTAAATTAATACATATTACTTTCAATTTCAAATTCGTGCGAGATACACGAATAATTTTAAAAAAAAAATAGTAAATATATGCTTTAAGTATTTATATATGTGTGTGTGTGTATTTCCAATCTTAGAAATTCTAGAACCCTTAGCATCAGAATTTGATTACATAACATCTTTAAACACAATCAGTTCTGTATATAGTTGACAAAAAAATACTGATGCAGAATCTCACCACATGTGAGTAGTGAATTTGATTCAATGTTCTGTAAAATAACATTGACATGTAACCAGGTACGTCACTAAATTCATATTTTTGTAATTAGTAATTAATTAGTAATATAGTAATATAATAATAAGAAAAAAACGCAAACAACAAATTAATGAAAATTTATTTGAATTTTATCTATGGTTGTTTTAACACTGGTCCTATCCGGCTCGACAGGATTGCCTCCCATGAGGATACCCGTGGTCTTTGCATAAAAAAAGTGTACTAGAGAGTTTTATTTGCAGTTTAGTCATTAAGACTTCTCATCCATTTTAAGAGTGTATTTAATGGGTTTTTGGGGTTTAATCATAGTTAAAACTCTTCATTCATTAATGAGGTATGAGGGTGTATTTAGTAACTCTTCCCACCATGTTAATTTGCGTGGCGAATTGAATCACAGCATTTGGTTTATTTCTTTTATATTATTATCACACCTACTTAATTATAATGGTGTGCTAATTTTGAATTTTAAAAATCAAATTATTTGATATATGTATGTTTAAAATTAATGAATAAATATAATGATAATTGAATTTATATTTGTATATCATCAAGATAAGATTCAAATAAGGATTTATTTTATAATTATGTAAAATCAAATCAATTATGAATAATTACCTCCATATCTAAATAGTTATCTATATATTAACATAAATTAAAAATGCAATTCATATTAAAAAAAATCCTATTACTATTTAATACTTTAAACTGGAGTATAATTGAGAACAATATAAAATCACCTTGAACTTAAAAGTAAATAGATAAATAGGGGCAATTTTTACTCTTATTAAGTGAATAGATAAATTAATAGAATTAAAAGTAAAAAGTTTTAATTGAATGTTTGCTTTAATTGTAATTATAATGAATGTGTACATAAATGCAAAAAGATGAGCAATGAAAATATATATACGTGAACATATAGAATCTTTATATATATAAATAGAGATGAGTGTAGAACAATATTTACCGGCCTAAAATGAGGCTAAAATTGTAATATCTTATTTAATCTTTTTTTAAAATTAAAAAAATCTGATTTCAAATTTTGAATTATTGTGTAATGGGATTGGAACATGGGAATGAGTTGGAAAATTTAATTATGAGTAAGTGCTGATACATTTTCCCCATATAGAGAAATAGTGGGATTGAAAACCGTGAATTCTGATGTTTATATTAATTGCTTATTAAGTACTACTTAATTTTGATTTTTAAATTTAAAATGGATAGATTAAATGTAATGGATTGGAATCTGCTGTGTAGATTAAATGCTTATATTCTTTACTACTATATTTGCACCAAAAAAACACAAAAGCTTTCTGCCTACTCTTCGCAAAACACAAAACATAACTCTTTTGCATTTCTTTTGTTCTAAAAAATTTCCATCAAAGATGACTAAATCGTGGGATTGTTGCAGCAGAAACACAGTAGAAAAATCATGTGATTCCTTCTCCCATTTTCTTCTGAACCACCCATTGGAGATCCTACAACCAAATTTCATCCTCCCCCTTCACTCTTTTCGTCCCTCATCTTCTCTTTTTTATTTTGCTTTTTTCTTAATAGTCTCTGTTGCAGTATAAGGCAGTGCCTTCTACAGCGGCCATGGCTCCAGCCGCAAGGGGGCGACGTCGCGTGGCTGACAGGTGCTGGGACTCAGACTGACGTGCAACTGTGCTGGCGACACTGAGGGTGCGACCTGTGATTGAGGCAGAGCCTGGTGGTAAGTTGTTCTTTTTTTCTTTTTCTTATTTCCATCGACTGCACATATGGTGGTAAGTTGTTCGTTTTTTTTCTTCTGTATTTATAACTTAGTTTCTTTCCTTTTATTTCATGATTTTTTCAAATTTATTTTTTAAATGAATTTTTTTGCATTTGTTTATATGGATGGTCCAACGTTAGCTTTTGTATTTTATTTTTCCAATTCCTGTTCAAAATAAATAATTCTTTTTGGCATGTGTTATTTGATAACAATAAAGCAAGTGTGAGCGGCTCTTTTAATTTTCTTCCTTTCATACTCAAAATTTTAAAAGTAACTTTTGTTCTAATAAACTTTTTTGGGATAAAGAAAATGGGAGGGCAATTTTTTTTATAAGAGGGTAGCTTGACAGAATTTTATGATTAACGATTTATGATATGTTTTTAGGGATGATATCACTTTATTAAATATAATATTCTTTTAATTAATATTTTATGAATTTTAATATGTTTTTGGAAGTATGACAAATTTAAGTTGTGATATTTTCAATTTTGGTTTTGCAGGTTGTAAATGAGACAACTTATTATAAATTTTGGTACTTTTGGAGCAGGTTGTATATGATACAACAAATTTAAGTTGTGGTATTTTCAATTTTGGTTTTACTGTTTGGTTTTGTACAACTGATTATAAATTTTGGTACTTTTGGAGCAGGTTGTATATGAGACAACAAATTTAGTTGTTTATTTTGGTTTGGAAAGAAATTTGTTGTTGTAGTGAGTTTGCTAATTGTTTTGGTGCTTTTGAAGGAGTTTTGAGTTTAAACTCTTAGAAATGTTTGTTAATGGAGTTTGATCTTTCAGCATGTACTCACCGTCACAACAGGAGCTACTCAATTTGTTGCTTATTGGTTAGGGAATATAAATATATTTCTAATTCTAAACAATGAATTATTATCAATCTGTTTTCTTTTTCACCATAAAGTAATCGAAGTTCTAGGAGGAATAATTTTTTAGAGGGTTTATAATCCAATAATGCAAATTGGGAAAGAATTTTTTGGAGTGATTCTGGATATAGATAATTAAGGTATTGTCGCTGATGTTGACAAATTTGAACAATGGTTTAAATGTGACTTAATATATAAATCACACTGGAATAGAGGATTTTTATCTCAAAAGAAAGGATATTATAGTACTAAAGATATTTGAATAATTATTATTAATAAAAATTGTTTATTGTTTTTTTCCATTTATTTCTTTAGTTACTGGAATTTGCAAGAAAAGAAGAATAATAATTAATAAATGAAAATGACTTATAAATTACACAACAACCATAAAAGTTTTATGAAAATTTATCAAAAGAAGATACATTATATTGTTAGAATACATATATCAAAGTAAGACATTTTAATGTTAAAATATATATGCCATATGGGAATTTATATTTTACCAGAAAATACATTAATATTTACAAAGTAGCTCATCTTATAAATTTCATTTATTTAATCTTTTTAATTTTAAGAGTTATGGATGTATTTAAAATTTTAAATGCAATTAAACATTGTACTGAGTAATACTTAATACTTGCTTGATTTAATTTTTCCTCTATTTATATTTAATTTTATATATTATGAAGTGTTTTATTCACCTATTAATGAGTTTTTTTCATGCATTTATATATACGTGTGTGTGTGTCTTTTTAATTTATTAATAGAATAAACTATGTAGTGTGCATTGCATGGGCATTGGTAAGACCTTTCTCTAGAGAATTATGTGTCCGTTTGATTTACAGTTAAATAGTATTTTTTATAATTAATGATTAAAAATGAGTAATGCATTGTTACTATCTGGTAACCAAACGGATTATATATCAAAAACTTTAAGATCTAAAGAAGAAATTGTTGACGATTGCATCAAATGGAATAGAAAATTTATTAATTTTTGGTTAGTAGGAGAGACCATTGTTGATTTGTCACTATAATAAACATGGATTAGGACTCCACTTGCCATATAATTAAAGTAATGAAGTACTTTAGCTCATTTGATAATTAGAGTTAGATTGATAAAATATAGGATGAAGTTTACATTACTCATGAACACAATTGATAAAACTTTCTAAGACATTCTAGAGTTAAATAATATTAATAATTTTAATCTCTCCCTTTTAGAGTGAAAGTTTTTATTTTATGAGATGATTTTAGTCACATTTCTAAAGGGACGAGACAGTGATATTCTCGTGCAACCATTAACCTTTCAAATTTTAATATATTAAATATATATTTTTTATCATTTTTTCATTTTCAAAAATAAGAAATAAAAATTGCAGGAAATCAATTAGGGTTAAAAAATACAATAAAGGTCTTAATTTACGAGACAAAATATAGTAAAAATCTTAATAATAATTAATTTATGAGATAAAATTAAATTATACTAGGTAAAAATTACAATTTAATTACTTTTAATATAAGTTTGGGTTGGTTATAAATGTTTTATTTTTTTTAGTTGTTAAAATATTCAAAATAATTATTAAAAATGAATAACTTTTCTTAATTTTCTTATAAATTTTTGTATACACCACGCGATTAAATTTTTATGTAAAAGTTCATTAATATTTAAATATTATTTTAGTATATATATTTCAAAAGATAAATATAATTTACCGAGAATAAAAAATTCACATAAGATGTATAAATATTTAAATTTAAATTATAGGGGGTAAATTTTTATGATAAGTATAAAAATGTATAAAAACACATTAATATCATATGATTATATATATATATATATATAAAGATCATTGACGTTTAAAATTTAAAATAGATTAATTATTTTCAAATGTTCTATCATTTGCATTGATAATAAATAAAAATAAGGGTCAAACATTTAAATTACATGTTAAAATACATGAAAACTCCTAATAATAAATAATAAATGGGATAAAATCAAATCACATAGGAATGGATTTTTTTAAAAAAAAATATTAATATTTGAATTATTGTGTAGAAATAAATTAGATATGAAACTCGATTAATGGATTTACATGACATAAATATCGATTTTTTTCTTATACTTTCCCCTTATCTATTTATTATATGTTTTTTATGTGATGATTGAACCAGGTTTCAAATAAATACAAATTTGATTGATGATATTGGATCGACATGTTTGATTATGTTTGATGTTGTCCTTTCTATGTTTCTGGCCAAAACAACTTTGGATTTACTTGGGGCAAAAGATAAGGTTGAGTTTAGTTTCCATAAATCATGTAAAATATTAAAAGGTTGAAAAAATTATTTCATGATGTACAATTCATATTTTTTTTTTCAAATTATAGGCAAAAGACAAAAGATATTGTCCCCTAGAGCTTGATACATTGGTGGATAATGGGTTTTTGTTCAAAGTGGAAGTCTCTGATGCTAACATTATTTACAATTTCAAGACTTAAACAAAGTCAAATTCATGACTGATGACAATGATATGATTAATCAGTATAAGATTATGCACTCAATTAAGGTTTACCTTATGCATCTATTTACATTAAATTATAATAAATGTTTTGAACAATATAATACATTAAATTACTTTATTGAGATTTTGTTCTACACTTTGCTTAGGATTTGGATGAAGAGGATGATGACAATTCACATAAAGAAAAAATGACCCTAGATGTAGATGATAACATCAAGGTCGATATAAATACTTATATAATACGAACTTTTTTTTATCCATTCCTTTATCTTTGTTATATTTTAACTTAAAGTATTCACTATATATTTTATTCTTATGTAGAATACTTATGAGCAAGAAGCATCGGTCTCCAAAGTTGAGTTGTCTCAACACATTGAAGTAAGTAAGTTATTTCGTTTGTCTTTTATATTTAAATATTTTTCCCAATTGATCACCATTGTATTTTTAGGGTAAACTATTCAATTAATTTTTTAAATTTTGTTTGAACTTATATTGCAAAGTAACATATCCACAATAATTAATTTTCCATGTTGATTCAATTTAGAGCCAATATTATCATGATATGGATTTACAGAATTTTTAGTTCTTCATTTAAATGTTTGATAATAAAATGTTCTTTTGTTTCTCATTGGTTCATAAATTAGTATAATTTGTAACATCATGTAATTTAAAATTTAGGTTCATACTTTGATTAGGGAAGGTTCATACTACTTGGATTAATTATGGTTCATATTGTTTTAGGAAGTTTTATCAGATAATGGTGAGGAGACTCCGTTGAGCAAATCTACTGGGAAGAGATGTATTGAAAAAGTTGAAATTTCAGCAGCCTTTGATGAGGCATCAAAGTCATTTCAACATTATGCTAATATTGTTGTAGTATATTGTACTCATGTAGTTTATTTTGTCTAATATTTTAGCAGTATGTTTGGACATGTTTTTCATTTATATTTAAAATTTATTTAAATGATGTTGGTGGGGGCAATATGCGACTTTTCATCGGAGTCATTGGAAAAGTTTAAATTCATTATGTAACCTCAACACTAATTGTTTGAGCTTATATATTATGGGAACATAAATATAGTTTTACGGATTCCAAAAGCACATATTTAAACTGAAAATAAGTAAGAGTTAATGAAATCAATGTCGAGCACCTGAAAGGTTGCATGCTGATTCATTTCACATGTCCTCATTAAATTTCTACAACAATTAATTAATTAATTAATTAATGAGCCGTTACTATCAAGTGGAGTTGTGAATGTGCCTTATATATAGAACTCTACTGCTGATTGTCATCTCTATATCTTCCCAAATTGCTTCAACAATATTATAAGAGAGTAGATCTACTTTTATGAGGTATGTTCTTCCTTAGCACTTCTCTATTTTCCAATAGTTATTTATTTTTTCTATTGTTTATTTTATAAAATTTCATTCTATAAAATAATTAAAGTTTTTCCCTATCATTTATATAATACTTATACGTATACTTATATATAATTAACTAAAATTAAGTTTTATAATTCATGATTTCCTCCCACCAAAATGTTGTAGTGTGTAAGATTTAATGGAATAAAGTTCTGGAATGCTTAATAAACAAAAAAAAAAATTCTGGAATGCTTTTCAACAATTAAAGTACATGTAAAAGGTATGGATGAATCAACTATAATAATTATTGTTTAAGTTTTTTTATTGTCATTTAATAATTATTGTTATAATTACTTTTACATATATTTTTAGCTAAATCTAATACTCAAACCCATATTATTTTCCTCATATTCCACACCGTGCATCGCACGAGTCACTCACTAGTACATACTTACAGTACTATAGGCTGGCCCTAGGATCAAACAATAAACATTTGCTCTATGTGTTATTATTCAATGTAGGTCTGATAACAATTGAGCCCTCAAAAAAATTATTAATTATCATTTAATGCAAAAAAATCTGAAAATAGGTTATTAATTGATCATGAGTAGTGTTTGAAGTAAAGATTCTTCCCCTGAAACGTAGACCTCACGTTACTATATATGACTATATCTCCTAATTAGGGACAACTACTTTATTTAATTTATTAGTTATTTTTTCTATCATATTAATTTTAATTAAATAATATATCTTTTATTATTTAATATTATAAATACATCAATATACCAAAACCACTTAATTTTATACTAATTATTATAGATATTAATTCTCTACTTGGATGGTGAATTCCACACATTACTTATAAAAATAGAATTCTCCCTCTCACTTCTTAATATCAATCTTCTTCCTCCTTCTATTTGAATTTTTATATACTAATTCTAAATTTTGAAATTTATTATAATTTAAAATTTTATCATATCATTTTCTAATACAATCCTTTTTTTAATATAAGTCTTTATTCATATAATTATGATTTTAATTTATTTAATTATGAGTGTTTGTTTGAGATTATTTTAAGAAATAATCGCTTTATTTAAAATATCACTTTTAAAACTTTTAATATGTTTATTTCGAATTTAAAAAAAATAAAATCTAAAAATAATAAAAAATTTTATTATCATCAGAAGTTATTCTTATTAACTTTTTGGAATAATCAATTTAAATAGAGGAGAGAATATTAAAAAGCATTTCTTTTCTCATTGTAAACAAACACAAATTAACTTCTTGTTTTTATAAAAATCTCTAAAAAATAAACCATTTTTTATAATATATATTATAATAATTTAAAAATTGGATAATCATATAATTTTTTTCTTAAATTTTAAAGATATTAATATATTATCAATTTAATTTTGATTATATAAAAATATGTCTTTATCCGCTTATTACACGAATTAATATATCAATTATATATGACCATTAATAAGTATTTTAACATCTTAATAAAATAAAAAAAGATAAATTTAAAATAAAAATTAAAACACATTTAATAAATTATTTTAATTAGTTTAAAAATATATTTTATCTTAAAATTCATTTCAAGTGTATATACACTAGGTCAACCTTATTCATACATTCCATATATATTGGTGTATATGTATTCACGCGCACATGTGTATTTGTGTTGGAGATGTATTAAGTGAGATGTTTATTTTAATTTACATGGAAATAATATTGACAATTATGTATTATAAAATTTATCAAAATTAAAATATAAAGTCATATAATTTTGGGTAAATTACACTCTTCTCTCTAAATTACACTGTAGTCCCTCTTATTTTAAAATCTACGTTTCCCTCACATGAGAGATGAATATGTGTTAAAACTTAGTCCATTATTTAATCTAAACAAGATCCTTTTGGATATTTTTTTAAAATTTATGATTTTCAACATCATTAGTATGTAATTTTAAACCTCCACTATCAACTATAAGACATTAAAAGGTAATATAAAGATTTTTAGCAGAATTTCAAAGTTGAGAAAATTAGAATTTAAAATTTGTTTTATCTTCTAAAGTCCAAAAATAAATAATAAAATATTTAAAATTAATAAAAGTTGTAGAGAAAATAACATTTTTGTTAAGAAGCTCATTCGTAGTTATTCACCATCACTAAAATGTTTATTTATATTAAAATGGACTATAACGTAATACATATTAATCTCTTAGGAAGGTAAGTGAAGGTTTTATAATAAGAAAGAGGGTAATGTAATTTAAGTTTTCCCAAGGAAGAGGGGAATCTATTATTTTTTTAAATAATCACGCAATCATTAAGTAACTTTGACCATTGTCATTTATATAAAGATTGAGAAATACTAATGAGTATCCTAACAACCTAAACCCTAAAATAATCACACGCACTCATTAGGGCATTTGTTAAGGAAGTAAGAGTATAAAGTTTTTATATTCCTTTCATTCTTATATAAAAACAACCTTTTCATGTGACTAATATATATTTTAATTCATGGAATGCATGAAGAAAATATTTCTTTTCATACCATCATTTAACTATATAAATTATAATCACTTTGTTATACCTGTCTCTCTCTCTCTCTCTCATTTTTGAAGTGCTTAAACTACATTGTGCTTCACTTTAATTTTAAAATTTATGATTCTCTCCTTTAAGATGTTACATTTTTGGTGAATTCTACGGTGAGGTATTGTGATAGGTGTCTCACCGTGTACCTGTGAGAAAACGAGAATCTCGCTGGAATATTTCGTTTTAATTTAACTTTCTCAATTTATAAACTAAGGTCTAGAATTTTTTTTTTACATTCTTGAGATGAAAATACCCAGCCAACAACACCCAACCAACCACCACCCTCTCAACCATCATTGACAAGCCATCACCCCAACATCTCCTAACTGTTGGTCACTTATCTCCAACAAAGTGCAACCAAGAGCTACCAACGCCCTCATCCACAACCAAGGCCACTAGCCCTTCATCTTCACACCTCCACCCAAACACAACCAAACCACTCTCACTCACTGCTAGCAAGCTTAATGCTCGGCCTCCGTCTTCATCGTCCATCTCAACATCATGTCCCATGCACATAAACCACAATCTTCATTTGTGAAAAATTCAAAGGGGTTTATCATAAATCAAAATATAATTTCCATCATCAATTTACATTCAAACAACAAGAAAATATAAAAGCCAATATAGTAACCCCACAATTCCCAATCAGGACCAAATTCCCATTGAGAAAACCTATCAGCCACCATCCTGATAACCATGACCCACAAGCTCAGCAAAACCTCCATTAACAAATAAAAACCCAGTACGTACATGAATGAATTAAAGAGACGGAGAGGGAAACAATGTGCCTCTGTAGAAACGTTTACGAATCCTTCCTAAGGCTTCATTGCGCGACGCACCTCCGCGCTCGTGCCGCCGCCCACATCTGCGATCGCGCCGCCGTTTGTAGTTGCTGTCGTCCAGCCCCCACACTCTTCGAAACAGACCCCTCATTAGCTGCATGCAACGCGGGACACATAGCCGGCCCTTGCGCCCGAAAACAATGTTTTCGTTCCACCACTGCACCCTTCCATCCCCATCGTCGGCGCTCTGAACATCCGTTGTTCTACGAAATGGGTAGTTGATGTTTTCTTCAATTGAAGAAATCTTCCTTTAGCAGGATCCATTTCATGAATTTGAATGCTCAATTTTTGAGAAAAGGAAAGACAAGGATAGCTAATGGAAAGAACCCAATGAAAGAGACAGTAAAAAGCTCAAACCTTAGAACCCAAATCCGAAAAATTGCAAAGTAACTCACAGCAACAAGAAACTAAAAAAATATATATTTGGGTAAATGGGTATTAAGAAGAAGAATCTAACAACAGTCATAGAAGACGAACACTGAGGATGATTGAAGACGAAGATGCAGATCCACACATCCTCCTTGACGGCACGAGTGGATGAAGCAGGAGATCAAGAAGAAGAGGGAAACAAACTATTACCCGAAAAAAGCAAAAAAGACAAATGTTTAATTGTTATAGACCTCGAGGATCTGCTTGCAAATTTTAAAATTTCTTTAAAACGGAATATTCCAGCGAGATTCTCATTTTCTCACAGGTACACGGTGAGACACCTATCACAATACCTCATCGTAGAATTCGCCTACATTTTTATCCATTTAATGTAAACCTTTTAATTAGGAATATCTTTTTTCTCTATGTGATTATTGGTATCATGGAAAGGTAGGTATCAATTTGATTCTTGCCATCATTTCAAGTTTTCAACAAAGATGGGGATGTAGTGAAAGTATTTTTACCCAGGAAAAAATAATAAGAAATTATAACTTTTGTCAAAACTCCGACTTTGGACTGTAATGCTACACCAACGTGCACTACGGAGTTGAAATAGAATATATTTTCTTCAAAATTATCACAACTTGACCACTCAAAGATTATTGGAATTTGAACAACAATGACTTCAATTCGCCAGACTCCAAATTGCACAACCGAAGATGAAATTGAAAGCTTATTAAACCAAAGTCAAGTTCAAAGCTACAAACAGACATCATAAAAAGTTAATGAAAATGCTAATGAGTGTCATAATGAGATTGATTAAGGAATTAAAATTACTATAAGTTTTATTGAATATATCGTGTAATATTCATCTAAGTTGATGGATGGTGCATTTAATGTTGTGTGTGCCTTATAAACATAGGTAGGTGGAAGGGTGAGGTGTTGGCAGAGGTCTAAGGTCTCAATGATTGGGTTTGGGATGTGGTATCACTACAAGAAAATGGGTTTTTAGACGTGAAAATGTAGCGATGGCTATCACCCGTTGCTAGTAGCAACGGCCTAGCCGTTGCGATGACGTCGTTACATCATTAAATGCGAAGTTCAACGCGTAATTGTGTCATTAATACGTTGCGATGGCCCGACCATCGCTAGGTTTTACATTGTAGCGACAGCCGGACCGTCGCTGTAATGAAAACTTCATTTTTATTTTCTTGAAAATTAAAAAATTGCGCTAATTTAACGTAGCGACACGTACGACGCTGGTCGTCGCTATGTTATTCATTAAAAATTTAAAATTGGCGCCTGTGTGCCACATAGGCGATGGCCTAGCCGTTTCTACGTTTAAAACTTATGCGCACAAAACCCTTTCCCCCTCCCTTCTTCTTCTTCCTCCTCACTTTCTTCTCCCTCACCGTCTCCTTCCCCCTCTGCCTCTGTCTTCCTCCCCTTCTGTCTCCGTCATCCTACCCCTCAGCCTCTGTCTCGGTTGCGCCCCCAACCTCTCTTTCTCCCTATGTTGCGCCTATACTCTCATTCCACCGTTTAACGAGGAACTTGCACCATTAAAGCCTCCCCCTCCGCCGTCCAGGTCCATTTCCAGCCACCAAGTAAGTTTTACAGTTTATTATATTAAGGGTTTAGTGTTTAGTTTTAATTAGGTATATAAATAATTAGAATTAGTTTTAATTATAGTTATATACTTATTTAATTTTAGTTATTGTTTTTGTATGGATTTGCAGAGAAAATGGATTTTGTAAGCTTGATGAGGCTTAATTGCATTTTGATAGAGTTTTTGTTTTGTTTTTTTTTCCTGGTTCGCTTACTCCTTTATACATATATTGCTCTTGGCTTGGGGACCAGGTTCTTACACAGTATACTATGCTATACTACAAGACAAACATAAAAGCTTGAAATCTGACCAAAATCCTGTATTTTCATCTAGCCATGTCTTTTTCTATTCAGATTGCCATGTCGCTATTGTCCTTGGGCAGCTTTCCTTTGTTATGGCCGGTTCCCCCTTTTTCAATCATTTAATTCCTTGTATAATCCAATCTGTAACATTTTCCCCCTTGCACATGCAGTGCACAGTACTATTATGTGCAAAAAGATAAAATTGCTTCATTACTACATGGGCATTCTTTAGCTAACTACTCTTTGAGTGCGTCTGGCTAGGCTGTTTGATTATAGCAGCGTCCATATTCTTTGATCTGACTTTAGTTTTCTATGAACTCCCAAGCCCGAACGCTTCGCTTTTGGCAACATTACCTCCTCGTGACTCGCAACCCTGATGTGGAGTCAAAATCTCACTAATTGTTCAGTTTGCTTCAAGATTGCCATGCCTGCCTTCATCTCATTGTAGCCTTCTAGACGCGTCTTTTAAGGGTATTTTCTACAAATTGTAGGTGTAGTCAAATTTCTCTAACTCCATTGTTGGTAAGAGGTGTCGTACTACCTTTGGCGTCTTTTTTTGGATTAGATCCATAACATTTCCCCCTTGTGCAGATCGTGTGTTGAGTTGATTCAAGATACTGTTGTGCTTCTTCATCAGCGTGAGGCGGCCTTTCTTCTTTTCTTGAGACTTATTCAGCCATCTAAAGACGCTGACTTGTTGCGACTAGTTCGCTGTCTGTATCATCGTTTTGGTATTGAGTAAATCCTGTTTCTGCTCATTCTCAACAAAGTGAAGTTAAGTGTATAATAGTGTATCATAATTCAAGTATGAGTTAGTAGTTGACAAGGCAAACCTGAATCATTTACTTACAAAGGACGTTGGATATGCCTTATTGTCTTGTCTGCTTGATGTTTAGAGTAGTTTAACCATCAAAGGGAATTTTTAATATAATCCAAAGTGTCATAATATCAAGTGACTACTATAATTGAACTATTATTTCCATGAGGGTTATAATTTGTTCGTGCAGATTTATATATATATATATATATATATATATATATATACAAATTATAGCCCTCATGGAAATAATAGTTCAATTATAGTAGTCACTTGATATTATGACACTTTGGATTATATTAAAAATGCCCTTTGATGGTTAAACTACTCTAAACATCAAGCAGGCAAGACAATAAGCCATATCCAACGTCCTTTGTAAGTAAATGATTCAGGTTTGCCTTGTCAACTACTAACTCATACTTGAATTATGATACACTATTATACACTTAACTTCACTGTGTTGAGAATGAGCAGAAACAGGATTTACTCAATACCAAAACGATGATACAGACAGCGAACTAGTCGCAACAAGTCAGCGTCTTTAGATGGCCGAATAAGTCTCAAGAAAAGAAGAAAGGCCGCCTCACGCTGATGAAGAAGCACAACAGTATCTTGAATCAACTCAACACATGATCTGCACAAGGGTCAGACACATTTCTAAGATGGAGACACTTCTTGATTAGATATAGCGTAACACCCCAGTCTTGACCTGCGGCCCAACTGCTGGGGCCCAGGAATTCACTGAGCGTGTTAACTAACTAAGTTTTTCCACCCCCTAAAGTGGATTATTCCCCCTCAGGGGACCTCCGTGGATTCGAACCCAAGACCTCACGGATATAGTCTTAAGTTCCTTAAATCCACTAGCTCAATTGGTAGTGGATTGTAAGAATCTATGACCAAGTCCCTAGGTCATGAGTTCGAATCCACGAAAGGTTCCCTTTGGGGAATAATCCACCTTAGGGGGGTGGATGAAGCTTAGTTAATACGCTTAGTGAATTCCTGGGCCCAGCAATTGGGCCGAAGGTCAAGGATGGGGTGTTACATATAGCGTATAGAGAGCATACCTAGATATTTAATTAGATGAGGTATGCAATCATGTCTTACCAATTTTGGTATTTTACATCCTTTCTCGGAAACATAAATGATCAATAAATCATTTGCTTGCAAAATGTTAAGACAAACATATCAATGTTGAAGTAGGAGAGTGATTGACAAAGATTTCTTTTGAATATCCATGAAAGAAGCATCAAAGTGGTCCAATAATAATCAAGGCTCTAAAGATTCCTCTAAGATGAAAATAATAGATCCAGTAGTAATCATTGAGATGCGTTTGAAATGAAAATATATACCTTCCAGATGGCTGAAGCATCAAAGAAATTTCAACAATGATCATCGAAGATTTAAAGTTGCCTTCAAGAGACGCTTTTTAGACGAAGCGGGCTTTGATATAAAAGATGCAGAATGCTTTCCAGAAACGCGTTTTCAAAGATACATGACACTTTCATTATTATTTCTCGGACTTCTTTGCTTTAAAATTAATGATTGCCATTGTTCGACGTATTTCTGAAGACCCCTTTTGTACTCTTTTTTCCTGCAAGACAAATGCATATATATTTTTATGGCCTTAGGATCAGTAGGTTGTGAAGGTTACGATTTTGTCCAACCAGTATTTCTTCGCTACATACTCTGATGCGCATTTCTACTTGCGTTGTTCTTCTAATTCTTTGCCTGAGGCGTTCCTGGGCAATAAACATCCTTAAGGAAGGCGACATTATAATTTCTCCTGTATCATTTGTATGAAACCTATTATATTTTTGGCGTGCTAGATTCTAACTCATGCGACAAGTGTTGTTTAATGTTTAGCATATGTTAATGTTCTTAGCGTCTATCAGGTTTAGGAAATGATAATACTCAACACATAATAAGATTCAATAATAAACATGAGCAATAAAAATGCATCTATCATGATATTCGGTTCAACATTTCCAACCTGGATTGTCTTTTCGCATTTTGTCTGAGCATCGTGTTGCATTTGAGCGTCCTACCACTCCAGAATACCTTTTCACAATATGAAATCTGTCAACCTAGTTGATTAAACCAAACCTGTTTCTTATCTTAGAGAAATAGAAGAGTATGAAGTGTGAATGTTAGTGGGTTTTTTTTTGTTTTCTCTTCTTTTTTTTTAAATAATAATAATGTAAATAGAGTAAGAAAGGGAAACACATAAAATGAAATGCACACAACAAAACAGGGGTTAGGGTTCAATCATAGGTAAGGGCAATGGTGGAGGAGGAGAGTACGCCATCAACTATTGTGATTGTACAATTTCCAAGATTTCTGCTAAATCCAGCTAACCATCTGCCTGTAGTATCCAGGAACACAACCCTACACCCTGCCTTGGTACGTCTTTGCTGCACTGTGCCACCAACGTTACATTTGGCCCAACCAATAGGAGGGAAACTCCATCCAATAAGGGTCTGTTGATACTGCTTAACAGTAGGGACTTGCGTTAGAATACAAGCATGAGACACCTCCTTGCATGCTTTAATTATTATGAATTTCAACTTATTGGTATCTAAATTTGTATTCTGGAAAATAAATTCATTCCCATTCCTCTTTGTCTCCATGGTTGTGTGTTTCTTCTTTGATTATATTTGTGTGTAGTTTTTATGTTTTCGGAAAGTAGTTCCCGGAATCAGAAATACTTTTAGAGACATAAATAGAGAAGGAAAATTTTGTAAGCTTAAAATTTTCGTAATATAGAATTTTACACTTTCAAAAAAATTTAAGTAAATTATTTTAAACATAGTTCTAGAAATTAATTTCTGAAGACATTTTTTATCATTTAGCTTTTGGAAATTAATTTTTGAAAATATATATGTTTAACAGTTATACTTCTGAAAGTTAGTTTTTAGAAGGAGAAAAAATTTTACTTCCAAGAATGGATGAGGTATTTTTGGGAGAAAAAGTAAAAAAAAAAAGAAAGGGGGAAGCCGAGAAGCAATTCCCACATGGATTGTTTTTTTTTCTTTACCAAAGAAAAGTTGGTTTTTTCGACTAGAAAAAAGTTTTTCTCTAGACTCGAATATAAGCAAAAAAAACTAACTCACGCTAATTAAGAATGTTAGTTAACATCATTTAATTTTCTTAGTGTCATCTAAAATTGTATTCTCTAAATTACCCTTCATGGAAAACTTCAATTTTATTGAAATTTGTTCAAAATGCAAATACTCTCTCTACATATTTCATAAAATATGGTAAATGGAAAATAAAATCTGAATTTAAATAAAGGGTATTTTGGTATGAGTTCATTAATTAGTGTAAAATTAGTTGAGATTTGCTCATATTTTGGACTACCCTAGGTAGATTTTTTGTTACTTATATTTAGAGTAGGCAAAATGGGCTAGCAACATGATTAAGATTACATACAGTTGAAATTTTGTGTAGTTAAAACAATCTCAGCCATACATAAGCACCCAAGGATCCACATGCTGCCACGTCCCTTCTTTTAGATTATAATTTTTTATAATCCATTACCAGACCAAATGAGTCAGAGACGTGAATTTTTCATCTCTGTTTCTTGCGCCTTCAAACATCCATAGCCTTTTTTGACGAGTTGCGTGAGATCGACGACAGAGAACCTGTTATGCAGAGAATTGGTCAACGACGGATTAGTGGTGATGTAGAGGATTGGAACGTCGTCTAGCCCAATGGTGATGCGGCGAGCTGATTGAGATCTACGCGAAAAAGCGGTCGTTGATAAAGAAAATGGTGGAGTCTGTCGTCGATGTGTAGCAAATTGAAGCAAAGCACGACGCGAGATAGAATGTGTTGGGCATTTAAGTCAGTCACCTTAGGTGTGGTTGGTTTGCTTGGATTTGGGGTAGTTGGTATGCAATACTGAGTTAGCATTTCCGCATTGCGTTTGAATTGGCAAAATTTTGGATGCAACCAAGTTGAGGTTTAGGGAACCTTAAATTGCTGGGATTGAATTGGTTTGCAAAATTATGCAAAATTGTTGGGATTGAATTGGTCTGAAAAATTGCTGGTTTAACAAAAAGTAAACATATCCTTAAATTACTCAAGAAAATTGACGGACAATAGGAGGCAATGGAAAGAAAATTTTTCAGAATTGTTGGGACCGTATGTGCATGTGCTAGTAAAACTCGTCTTTGTCTCATTTGTTTACCCGATATTTTTTTTTCGCTTAATTGACGGGTTATGAATTTATTTTAATTGAAAGGAGGGACGTGATAGCTAGTGAATCCTTGGATACTTATGTATGACTGAGATTGTTTTAACTGCACAGAAGTTCAGCCGCATCAAATCTGAATCTAGCCCGATCGGGTCGGCCTGTAAAAGTCCGTAAAAATGTAAGGTTCGGACACTTATTTTAGAAAGCCGAATAACTCACGGATTTTTTAGCCCAACCAGATAAAAACCTACTACCCACAAAATCCAGGTAACCCACAAACCTAAAAAAAAATCCGAGCTACCCCACAAGAAGCCCGCAAGAATGTAGCCCCTGTTTGGTGGTGTGGAAATGAGGGAGAAGAGAAGTGAGATGGGTGGAAGTGGAGGGAAATAAGCCTATTTCCCTTGTTTGGTGGCACAATGGAAATGTGGAGAAATGCACATTTTCGGTGGGTCCCACACCTTTTTGATTTCTCTCCAAATCAGGTGAGAAATGCAGAGAAATGGATGGCTGCTCAGGCAATAATAGATTATTTTGTCAAAATAATCGATTATTTTGTGTGATTTGATACAAATAATTGATTATTTTGTATCAAAAATCGATTATTTTGGTTCTATTTCTCACCTATTTCACTCACACCAAACAACCTACTTTCACATTTCTCTTCTATTTCTCACTCATTTCACTCGCACCAAACAACCCTTATTTCTCTTCTATTTCACCTCTATTTCACTTCCATTTCTCTTCTTCCCACTTCTCTTCTATTTATTTCCTTTTCTCTCCATTTCTCTATTTTCACCGAGCAAATCAGCACATTTTAAAAATTCAAATAGCTCTCGAATTTTTATTAGCTCAACCCAAAAAAATTATTAGCTCAACCCAAAGAAAACTAGCTCGCCGATTTGGGGTCGGGTCTGGTGTCCCGAATCAACTGCTCTACTTATGTATTCCAGTCAGGAGTATTAAGTTGGTTCAGCTTCTTCGTATTCCGGAAAGTTTCTGGTTCTGCATGTACAGGTTTGTGATCATTCGTCTCTCACATGTGTTCGCCATTTTCTTAAGGATTTTCCCCAAAAGGCCTAATTTTGGTGATGGGTTTTATGCTTTTTCCCCCACTTGTCGTTTCCCAGAAAAGCTTCTATACAATTTGGTTCCCCTGCGGCGTAACTTGAATGCTTTTCGGGATTGCGAGTCATTTTCAGTACTTTATTGCATATTTGTATCGGCGTTCTTAGGTCGAGTTGAAATCATCATTTGACATAACATAATGGTTTTTTTTTTTTACAGCATGTAACTCTCCGTATACATCTGTGATATGCATTGCATATTATTGTCAATTCTCGAAAATCAGATAACTGCACAACGGAGCATAAAATGTGTTTATTGAACTTTCAGAAAAAAAAAAAATTCCCTGTTTTTTCGTTGGTTAGTTTATTATGCTTATGATTTGTTCAAATTAGTTCCAAGTTTTGATTAATTTAGAGTTGAGCATTATTGTAAAGTGTTCGGGGAGGGGGGGAGGTATTGGAATTCACAGATGAAAGCCAATGGAGTCCCAGGGTGAATGGAGTTGTGGTGGCATCTTATTGTAACTTGTGTATCAATCAATCTCACCTTCTACTCATTTGAAGTAAAATTGTTTATATTTCAGACTGAACTTTCAACATAATTGATACCAGAACCAGTTTGTCTAATACAATATATACACATTTAGTTCATGTTATTTGTTTTTGCGGCAGGTGGCACCACTATCTGATTAGTATTTGACTAGGCTTTTAACCATATGACTACTTCTGGGTTGTCAATAACCTGTTTGATGTCCTATGTTGGCATC
Organism: Sesbania bispinosa; assembly: GCA_026901365.1. Lineage (NCBI taxonomy): Eukaryota > Viridiplantae > Streptophyta > Magnoliopsida > Fabales > Fabaceae > Sesbania > Sesbania bispinosa. The sequence goes on along the minus strand of QLOH01000476.1, from coordinate 660,127 downwards.
TGTATCTTATTATTACCAGTAAACAGGATATTGTGATTTTGGTGCAAATCCTTGTGATTACTGATCTGTTGGTTCTACATCAGCACATTGAGGATCATGTTACTTTGATTGTTAATTACACTGTGTACTATATATATTGGCAACTTAGCTTGGGGATGCAAGTGGTGATTAGGTTTCTAGGCTTTTTCAATAAATCATCAACAAAAGTTCAGCCTAGGTCTTCTATATTCAATTTATGGTACATTAGAGATAATGCACCTCAGCATTAAAGAGAGCTGAATTGTGGTCAGACTCCACACCGGCCAAGATTGTTTTTATAGTCTATACAATTTTCTGCATGTTGCATGTATGTGACCAGTCAAATTCTGAACCTTGAAAAGTATTTATACATAGGTCCTTCTAATCCAAAATCAATTCATATACAGGATGATATTTTAGGAAAGGCATCCTTATTTTCCAAAGACAAAGAAGTTTTTTAGTCATTAATGTAATTGGAGGTGGAGATGTTAACTACCAGTAATTCTGAAATTAGAAGGAAATAATGTTTTGGATTATCTTTATATGTTATATTGGCAAATAAAGTTCCACCATAAGAAAATGAGAACACGAGAATATATAATCATTTTGATTTATAACTGAAGGTTTTCTGTTTTGAAAAAATCTACTATAACTACATGTGGGGTAAAACAGCCTTTGACAGTATGATTGATTATTTAGGATGAACTAAGTTACTATCCAAACTGATCCAAGATTCTGACCATTATTTCAAACTAGTCTTAAATGTGGGGATAATCCTTGTTTTTCCTTTTTTCTTAATTTATTGGATGATAAATGATATTGATAACTATTTATGATGATACTTTCTGCATCATTTAGTTCAAAGATTATAGTAAATGCAATTAGGTTACCAAATTTTCAAATGTCTTGAGCAGGGTTATCAATTGTGCCGCATAGCCATGCATTAGCAGCATTGAAACATGGCGTGGCTGATGGCTGCTACAAAACTCATGTTACAGGACACTTTTACATTTTGCTGTGGTTTGCAACTAACATTCCAGCCATTCAGAGATGTTTATACCACTATGGCATCTTGGGGGGTAAAACCCCATCCTTCCTCCCTTGCATTGTCTGACTTTTTTATATTTTCCTCATTTCCTTGACATAATTGGCATAAGAAATCTGGAATCCTTCTTCCTTCATTTTTTACTGTCATATGCTTGAAGTATGCCTCTGTTTGTCTTGTCCACCCTCACATCACGAGCTTCTGCCCACTGATCACCAGCAGTGTTTTCATTCTTTGACAGCATTTTCTGGCACCCTCACCGGTTGCCGGTGTCCCCTGGATCCCAACTAGTGACAAGCGCCCCCTGTTACTCGACCTCACTGATATGCCTTCTTCCCAGTCTGCTGCTTACTCTCTGTTCAAGCCCCTCTGTTGCATCTTTCAGCCCCGTTCTGTTTCTGGTTCACCCTATATGCTGCTACTTCAGTCACTGTTCCATTTTCTCATATATGACTTGTTAACTAGGAATTTCTTTAATTTTGAGTAATTTTTATTTTTGAACATATATGTGTGTATAGCATGAATTATTTCTGTTGAATCTATAATCTTTCATATAGTAGTGGTCATTCCTCTATCCTGATATAGCATATTTGGGGCCGGCTGCACCTCGCTGCTCTCTGGGATTGTCTTTAGTGATACGTCAAATAGTTGACAGCAAAACAGCATGTAATGGTGGAGTAAAAAGAATTGAAGGTCGAATATGTTGAAAATTGAAGTTTGATTGGAGTTAGTCTTAGGTTCAAAATTCCATAGTTGCTCAAAGAAAAATAGACATAGTCTATCATTCTTCTAATATAAATAGTTTATTGGTTTCCCTGACACTCATGCACTCATGAGTGTGCTCATTTTGACTTCTATAATGCTTTGCAGTAAGTCATCACATGGGAAAAGGAATGTGCAGATTGTTTCATAAACTGATTTTCTTACGGTTATTGTCCTTCCCACATCTTTTGATATGTCATTCTTGCTAAATTTCATTTAGATATCTTATATGAAGCTGGATCCCTTCTGATAGTTTTATAAGGATTGGTATATTAGCACAACACAATCATTAATCTCATGGAAGAATAAATGATGATGATTTAACCAAAACCAATGTATTCTTCAAAGTTCAAACCTATTAAGCTTGGCACATGCTTCCATCCTAAGAAATGTTTTATGCCTGACTAATTTCATATTAATCTTTTCATTACACATTTGATGCCTTACTCACTTTTAATTTTAAACATCAAGCAGGATGCATTCATTGCTGTTCGAAGCTATCATCAGAAGAAATATTGCCAAAAGGATTAAAAGAAGAATCAAAAAAAGAAAATTGAAAAAGAAATATACAGTTCGGTCAAGTTTCCCTTCACTTCTGTTGGAAGCTATCAAGAGAAGCTTTATTGGCAAACGTAGAAAAACAAGACATAGAAGAAAAAAAGAATTGGAAAAGAAATACTGTCCAGATTGGTCCAGTCTCCCTGGGGGTACACTTGAGATGGTTGCTGAAAAGCTGACTTTAATTGATTGCTTATCCCTCAGCAAAGTTTGCAGCAGTTGGAATACTGTTCTCGGTGAAGAACTTCCTAATTGGCAAAGGCATGGATTTCCTTGGCTTTTGGTGTCGGGTCAGCAGAACAAAGAGGTTAAAACTTGTATAAGTATATTGGAGAATCGTGTTTGGGAGTTTGAGTTATCAGAGGCATATGGAAAGTATTGTTGGGGCTCATTTCGTGATTGGTTGATTATGGTGAAAGATCTGGACAGTGTTCATATTGAAGTTAGCTTGTTGAATCCATTTACAAAAAGGCAAATTAGTCTTCCTTCAATATGGAACTTTTACCACAAGGTGGTGCTCTCAGGGCTTCCCTCTGAGAATAACTTCATTTGTATGCTTCTACACAGCCAGAACCGGGAGCTGGCTTTTTGGATACCAGGAGCACAATCATGGCATAAACATAAACTAACAGGTGAGCCATTTGAGGATGCTGTATTTTGTAATGGAAGTTTTTATCTCCTGGGTGATGGATTTAACATATGGCAGATTGATGTTAAAAGTATCTACTCTAGCATTGGTGAAGGTGATGATTTCGGAACTTTGTCTAAGATAGAAATACAGTTTCATGAAATAAAAAGGCCTGAGATATTTCAGTTACAGGAAGGGATGGCATTACAAAGTCATGATGACAATCAAATTTTAAGATATCTTGTGGAGTCTTGTGGGGAGCTTTTGCTTGTTTGTAGATATTTTAGTTCCAAACATGAGACCCAAAAATTTGAGGTATATTCATTGGATTATTGTCAGTCATCATGGAAGAAGGTTGAGGATTTGGGGGATCAAATGATATTTTTGGGAAAATGTTGTTCAACATCCTTCTCTGCAAGGGAACTTGGAGTTGGAATTGGCAACAGCATATATTTTTGCAATGATGCAGCTGCTCCTTGGTGGAATGAGTGGGACTCTGATCATTTGAAAGGGATATCACTTCGTCTTGGCTTCAATAAGACTAAAGGAAGAGATTGGGGCATTTTCAGGCTTGACAACAAGGATGGTGAGCCTTTTCTCTTCCATGGTGATATAGACAATTGGGCATTTACCTGGTTTACTGCACCTTCTTGGTGGTGTTACAGAAATGTTCCTCCAGTAGAAATGCTGTGGACTGATTGTTTCTATTTTACATGTGTATAGATTAGGTTCTTTTTTATTTTGAAAAGCTTACAATCAAAATGTTCAAGAGAGCATTTGATTAATAAGCTGTTGTGTGTAAAAATTAGGAAAAACCAGACACATGCTTTTTCGGTATTACATGCTTTTGATATGTATGTCTTGAGAGTTTATGTATTTATCTCAGAGTCTAGGTTTTATTTTTTTAATAAATTGAACCTTTTAACCAAAAAGCAGTCTTTTCTTGAGTTAGTTTGTTTAAATTTGAAAAATAATTTAAACTCCTGTATAGTTATTAAACTCCCAAAAACAATACAATTAATGTTGTATCCATTATATGCTTCTATTATATTTTTGGACGATGGGGAAAATAAAATCTTACGTGGATAAGAAAGAGACGAAGAAATTTCCACTGCTATAAAATATGTCCTCCTTCCAATTAAATAAAAAGGTCAGTTATTACTTATTTAAAATTATGGGTAAAATAACTTTTTAGTCTCTGAAAAATATTCGAGTTTTGATTTTTGTCCCTGGAAAATTTTTCTTTTTTATTTCATCCTTATAAAATATTTAAGTTATTTTTTTAGTCCCCAGTATTGATTCTACTATTAATTATGAATGTGTCGAATGTCTATAATGGTGACCAATTCTTGAGAAACGCCCTGACACATTATATAAGAGTGTTAACCTCCTTAAACTCATTCAGAAAGTCAATTTTCATGCCCGACTTGTACTGAAATTCTTTGTACATTCTTCCTTTCTATATATCACAAATGATCTTTGAATGAGTTTAAAGATGCTACGAATGTTGTATAATGTGTCAGGGTGCTGCACATAGGATTATTGACCGTAATGGGCATTCGATACATTTGCAATTAATAGAATCAACAATAGTGACTAAAAAAATAACTTAAATATTTTATAAGGATGAAATAAAAAATAAAAATTTTTAGGGATGAAAATCAAAACTCGAGAATTTTATAGGGACTAAAAAATTATTTTAGCCTAAAATTATTTGAGAAATAAAAAAGCAAAATAAGATAATTATTTAAAAGAAGAATGCTGAATTGTAATTTGAAAATATTCCAAGACTGAAAATTTGTTCGAAAGAGACTGCCCCTCCTTTCGAATGTTACAGCTTTCAGTGTCATCATCACTCAAACTTACACGTGTGTATTATTCTACCTTGTTACAGGTGTCAACATGTCATTTCCCAACTTAATCGCTGATCCGAATGACTCCTGTTTCCACCAATCACAGCTCGTCTTTGGTCAATCGTGGATCTTTGCCCTCAGATAGAGCCCTGCATAATCGTGCATCTTTATAAATAAATACAATAATATAAGTATACGCATATCAACCAGAAAAAGTAATCATATTTATTTAATATCTTTTAAATTATCTGTAACATTTCAAAACAAAATTAAAGATAAGGATAAAATTACAAATACTATTGTTATTGTTATTGTTCTATTCAAACTTAAGGTAAAATTGTAAATATTTATTTTCTCTACTTATAATATTTTTTTTTTAAAAGTACTTAACTTTTTACGGTGAAATTATAATGTAGTTTAAATATATTTTAATAATTCTAAACACTCATTTTAATACTTTTATAAAACATTAATATAATAAATTTTGAAACCAAAGAGTTGTGACTCAGTTGGCAACGCAGACCGAGATTGTGGGAAGAGCTCCTGGGAGAGATACCTATGGTTTACACAAAAAAAAATTGTAAAAATCTCTAAAAAAGTAAAACTTTTTTAAAGTTAAACAAATACACAAATGGTTGGTTAATTCAAGTGATACATGATTAAGTGCCTCTTTGGATTAGCGGTGACATAGTGCAAAATCATGGTTTCGTGGAATTGATTTTAAATCACTCCAATCTAACGTGTTTCATAAAACATGTATCACTTATCTCAAGAATTAATTTATAAACGAACATTAATTCTCCTTAAGTAGTCTGGATTTTGATTCTTGTGTATGGAATTTTTTTTGCTGGGAGTTAGTTTTTTTTGTGAGTTATGCAGAGAGTAAGTACTACTCCTCCGTCCCTTATTATAAGACCCTTTCAGCCGTTTCACACAGTTTAAGAAAAGTTAGTTAATGTATTGGTCTTTTAAAAAAAATAATAGCATTCCAAATATACCCCTATTTAAAAGTCACTATATTTTAGAGACATTAATTGTGACATGGTGGAAGACTCCAAAAGTCACTTTCTAATGGTGTAGTTGGACATGTATGTAAAACTTCATTAATTATCACACTTAACAATATATGAGGAATAAAAAGAGTTGAATATTAATGAAGGACAAGTATTGAAAAAATTATTGTTTTACTTAAAAATTTGCAAAGGGTCTTATATTAAGAGATATTCGATTCTTCTAGAAGGGGTCTTATAAATAGGGACGAAGAGAGTATCATAATGTGAATGTTGATGAGTATGATTTATAAAAGAAAAAGTTAAACAATTGCATCTTAGAGCCTTTTTGAATTGTAATTGGAAACCGTGGAAATCAATTCCACACACATCCAAACACAATTTCGATGAATGTGATTTTTTTTTTTAATTTCATACAATTGATTTTGACTATTTCTAACTCTAATACAAACAAATGCTTCCATCAAACATTTGGATTTGATCACATGACACTAATCACACCATATTATTAGTTAAATATTTCTAATAAGATTTAAACTTTTCTATTAAAAAAATCACCTTATAAATTTTAAGATAGTAAGATGAAGCATATAATTTGCTTACACGTTATGCTTGTTTGTTTTATAATTGGGAATGTTTAAAACGTATTTTTTACCAACGAAAATAATTATTACTTTTACCCAAATGAGATTATGAAAGGTTCCCAACGGTGATACAAATATATTACAAATATGGTAATTAAATTGATTAATACTTATCAAACAAAAAAGTAAATGAAATTAAACTTAAGACTCTACTTTTAATACATCTTTAATATAGAATTACAATATTTATAACCAATAATATGAATGCATATTATTTATATTTTTACATTAAAACGTATTGACCAACAAAAATAGTTGTTTCTTTTACTCGAACGTAATTTTAGAAAACTCCCAATGATAATACAAATAAATAACAATACAAATAGATTGTAAACATGGTAATTAAATTGGTTAAAACTTATCAAACAAAAAAGTAAATAAAGTTATACTTAAGGATCTACTTTTAATACATCTTTAGTATAGGATTACATTATCTATAACTAGGATTACATTATCTATAACCAATGATATGAATGTATACCATTTATGTTTTTACTCTTACAATGTGTACATCATACAAGCTAAATATTAAAATTAATTGGTTTCTATATATATATATGGTTTTATTTTTAGTTGAAATCAATTAATCGCCAAATATTGAGATTGAGCATATCTATGATTTCATTTTCCAAATGGTACGACCAAAACAAGACAATTATATACCATCTTCAAAATTTAAAAATCTCTATTTTAAAATTTAAGGTCATATTTGAATTGGTTGTAAGTTTTTAATTTTTTATTTTGAAAAATTTTAACTAAATGTTTATGATTAAAAATTAAAAAATATTTTTTGTGATTTTTAAAATGGAAATTTTAAAAGTTATAAAACATTTTTTAATTTTAAATGGTAAAAATTTAATTAAAACTAACAACTCACTGCGATCCCAAATGACTTTAAGTAACATAAAGACGTTTAGAACTAATAATAATAATAAATCTCAATTTTGTGAAAAAGTTCAATATTTACTTTTGTTTTTTAGAAAAATGGTTTTCTTCCTGTTTGCACATCCATTCAGAACCTGCTTCGCCCGTCTTTGTCCTTTCCATTCCCTCCATTGATTCTGCTTCATTCCCTTCACATTTTTCCAATCCCCCAACTCTCTCGGTGTTTGCTCTCCCTGCTCGTCAAATTACCCTCTGGACCTTCCTCCCATACCATCTGCACTCTCGAAACAGATCCATTTTCTTCCTCCACACACCTCTCTTTGGGGGTTTCCCTTTCCCCTTGCCCTTCAATTCAACCCAAACCATCACCATAAAAATCCCCAAATTTCCCCGAAATCCCTGAACCAAACAGATCCTTATTGCTCCAATTAAATTAGCACCATCAAGCTCAAAGAAACGAAGCTTATCCAAACTCGTTGACCATATTCAGGGTTTATCCAAAATCGTTGGCTCGTTCCCAATTCGTGTCCTAGTTCTTTTTGGGTTTCGATTGGGTTATAGGAATGTTGGGTACTGGTTTACACTTCAGGCGTGGCCGCGGAGAGGACCGGTTCTACAATCCGGTTCAGGCACGCCAGTCCATGCATAGTTCCGAGAACGATAAGCTGCGTAGGGCTCACAGCGACGTCATGTCAAGCCGTTCGGTCGGAGAGAAAACGGTGGATTCGGGACGCAGGGAACCGGAGAACCGGACCGGTTCGGATGAGCAAAAGAAGCCGGTTGCCGTGCCATCTTGTGAACCGGTGGTGAAGCGGTTGAGTAATCTCGAGCGGTTCTTGCAGGCAATCACGCCCTCCGTGCCTGCTCAGCATTTACCTAAGGTTTGGCTTTTGGTTTTTTTTTTTCCCTTAGTTTTTTGTAATGTGTGTTTGTTTAGTTTTTCAGTCACTAGTGAGTATTGTTGAAAGTTGAAACTTGAAACTTGAAATTTGAAACAGGGTTTTCCATCTAGTCTGGTTGTTAGGTTCATTGAAATTCACTTTTATGTTTTTTGCCTTGGTAGGGAAATATTCTGGAATGAACTCCTTCCATTAAAATGCAAATACTACATAACATAGATTATTGTTTATTTTCATTTTAAAAATTTTATTGAGAGGACAAAATAAAGAAAACAGTCAAATTTTATGTGTTTCATATTTTGTTCCTTGGGAACTAGGTGGTTATCCTTTGATTTTGACTGTAAGTTAAATATTGCAGAGGACCATGAGAGGGTGTCATATGCGTGATGTGGAGTTTCAATCATACTTTGTTCTTGGTGATCTATGGGAATCTTTCAGGGAGTGGAGTGCATATGGGGCTGGAGTGCCACTTGTGCTTAATGGCAATGAGAGTGTTGTTCAATATTATGTCCCTTATCTATCTGGAATTCAAATTTATGGAACAACTGCGAAGCCATCTTTGCAGTCAAGGTATACTGCCTTTTTTGGACCCTATTCCTTTATGATTAATTTTCCATTTCTTAGATATAAACTTTGGTGGCCATATTTTCTGGTTGGATGTATGTTTGCTTTTCGGTATAAATTATTTACCTTGTAGGGCTTATACAACTGAATACTTCTAAAATTTGGTTTAGCTTTTCTGCAAGGGATTGGCATGCCCCACCCCCTGGGTTTCTTGACCATTTTGATACGAGGCATGCATGCATATCTTAAAAGCATTTTTCTTCTTGCTTTCCTGTCTGAAAAATTATTATGGTGTTCGCTTGATTTGGAACTAAAAATACGATATCATAAAATGCTAAAATATATGCGAAATTGTTTTGACAAATTATGTCAGCACTTCAATGTTGTGTACTATTGTAATATGCTTACTGGGCTGTCATATGAATACTTCATCATCATGCTTATACTTTCTTTGAATTTGATTCATATGACAGCTTGGCATTTATTTATTGTGCTAGAAATGTAGGACATCAATCTTTAACCTTAATTTGTTGTTGTTTATGCCAATTGCTAAATTAAGGAGAGAGTGAGTGTATTGTATTAATAGAAACAGATGTTTGCACTTTTTCCTCGCTTTTTTTTTTAATTATTTCTCTCTTTCGTTTCATACTTTATTCGGTTGTTTCTTTTTGCTTACTGTTAACTGTTAAGGTTACTATTTATTTTTGTTTTTTTTTTTTAATTTTCAATCTTGTTTGAAAAGATATTTCTGTCTTTGAGGCATAGTTATCAATCCTGATAGTGGTGCGTAGCGGCCAACCACAAAAATGGGATAGTGGGTAGAAGGATGGCTGCCACACTGAAAATTTTTTTGCAGTTAATATAATTTATACTACATACATAAAATTGCTTAAAAATAAACTAAAATTACTCAAAATTCATGACATATTCATAACGAATAACAAAATATCATTGGTATCTTAAGCAAAACATAGAAGCACAAGCAGAACAAAGAAGGGGAGGCAGAAACTCAAAAACTGGGGCTGCTGGGTCATGCCAGAATGTTGCTGGAAAACTGCCGCTGGAGAAGTCGTGCAGTGGTGGCTGGAAGTTTGCTAGGGTGGATCGGTAGTGGGCTGTGGCTGTTGCAGAGAGAGAACCAGTGGGGTGAGTCTTTGGGGTTTGATGAGCGACTAAGACCCATATCAGCATAAATGGGGATAATGTTTTACCCAAATACGAAAGATACCCCCAAATTGCTCTAGTAACATCTTACAATGGGGTATTTTTGGGTATTTGGTCTCCTTCACAGTTGTGCTGCTATAGCACTGTGAACAGCTGTGATTCAGGCTGTGATAGTGGCTGCTACATCAGAATGTGACACTAGGCACCCAGTATAGTGGCCAGAGGCTGTCGTGTGCTGTGACGACGTGATAGTGCTGCGATCACATGTTATTAATAACTATGCTTTGAAGTATTTACTAATTTGGCACACTTTGAAATGGTATGAATCTAAATGCAATGCAAGGCAAACAATTGGGAAGCTTTGGATAGACACTGTTTAAATTTGATAGCAAGTTGTTTATGGATTTCAAATTTTCAGCATGTTGCGGGATTTGTGTAAATGATCATTCCAGTTCCTTTTTATTCCTTGAAGTTCAGAAACATAATTTCATTGATGCTTGCTGTTTGCATAGTATAGGCATTTACTGAGTTGCATTTTTTAAGCTAACAGATAGCTACTGTGAGGTTATGCTTCAACACTGCATTGTTCTCAGATTTGTGTATAACAGTAATATTCTCTTTGATAGGCAACTAGGCGAGGACAGTGACAGTGATTTCAGGGACTCCAGTAGTGATGGTAGCAGTGATTGTGAACCTGAAAGAGGATTTAAATGCTTAGGGGAGCATAGGAATCTTCTCCATCTGTCAGATGAGGTGCCTCATTGTATGGGTAGATTATCTTTGAGAGATCACCCTACTGTCCCTCAAGATGGCTTTTCTAGTGATGATGGTGAACCTGTCAATTCTCAAGGCAACTTGCTTTTTGAGTATCTTGAACAGGACCCTCCTTACAGCCGTGAGCCTTTGGCTGATAAAGTGCGCTTACTCTCTCTTCATTGCCCCATTCTTACCTTCCTCAGTTTTAATGGAACATATTTCTGGTCATTTATTATCATTGTTTTTTCTTGTTCAGCCTTTTGATTATATTTGTGGTTTTGTGTTGGGACAGATATTGGATCTTGCATTTCGATTTCCTGATCTGGCAACTCTTAGAAGTTGTGATATACTACCTTCTAGTTGGATATCTATAGCATGGTACTCTTCTTTACTTTCGTGTTACGATTTTCAGCTTTCAGGTGTATAAGGGACTGATCTCTTATATGCTTTACTTGTAGGTATCCAATTTACAGGATACCAACTGGCCCAACATTGAAAGACCTTGATGCTTGCTTTTTGACATACCACTCTCTCTATACACCTGTGGGAGGTAGGAATTGTTGTCTTACATTGTTAGGCTGTTGGCAGTAATCCGTTAACCAGTTCATGATGTGTGTTATTTATAAACTTAATATATATTAGAAAATCATTTTAGCACACTTCCTCCCCTCTCTATGGATACATGCATACCAGATATCCATATTCCAGATCTGGCACCTGATAATGGGTGATCTTTCTTTCTCTCTTTCTTCCTTAAGATGCATGAATGATTACCACAATGCATCATTATCTACTTACCAAATTTCTTGGTCCAGATAATGCGCAGTTAAAATTTTGTTCAATTTATTCCTAAAACTATCCACATGTAAAATTCTTAATGTGTCATTTAAATTCGTTAGGATCTTCAATTGCCCTTGATTTCTACTATAAAGACTTACTTTTTATCTTGGGTAATGTTTCCATTTAAGCATATATAGCAAGTTCTAGATGCATAATGATTTCTGGAGCTTAATTATTGTGAGATGCATTTGTCTCTGTCTGTCATAACCAGTTGTCCATTTTGTTCTTCATCAGTTGGCTATAATGAGTCATTATTCCTTTCAGGTTTACAAAGAGTGCAAGCTCCTGGAGTGTCATATCTTAGTGAGATGGATGGTGTCCATAAAATGTCCCTACCTGTTTTTGGTCTTGCTTCCTACAAGTTCAAAGGATCTGTGTGGACTCCTAATGGTGGATATGAACGCCAACTAGCTACCTCTCTTGTTCAGGATGCTGAAAGTTGGTTAAGATTGCTTCAGGTCAATCACCCAGACTTCCTGTTTTTCAGCCGTAGATGATATTGTGGTGACTGTAACTGTTTTTCTTTGGCCATTATGAAGTTGGCCTAGTTATTTGACAGTACCAGCTTGGCTCATTTTAAATGTTATAACTTGAGGAAATCAGAGTTACTCATCTACTCGACAGAAGGAAATTGAAAAAAAAAAAAAAGAAAAAAAGAAAAAGAAAGAGAGATATTGAGCTGTCCTTTGTGATTCCCTGGCACTGCTATAATACAAGTAATGGGAATAAAAGCAGCACAGCTCTGGATAAACATCATTATTAAGGCTTCTCCAGAATGTGTTCTTGGTGGATGTATAGATTAAGATAAGATAAGCTCCCCAAGTGTTGACTGTTACCTGTTATGAGGTGGTTTTGTTAGCTAACATCAGTTTGAAGTCCCATACTAGTTGTTTCTTGTCTTTGTCCAAATATATGTTGGTAAGGTTATGTTATAGATAACAGGCTGTATTTTGTTCTATACTTCACTGTTGACACTTAACTTTAATTTATGGCGGAATGTGTCAATGTGCTAGAAGTGGAGTCAGGGGTAATCATGCTTGAATTGCCTCAAATATGTATTTGAATTCTAACGGTTCAGTTTAGCTACATTACATGTAGAACACTTTTTCTTTTGGAATTTTAATACCAATGAAACTTTTGTTTGTAGGATGAACTTTTGGGTTTTGATTCATTACCATATTACTGTTTCTATAAAAATTTACAGTCAGTTAGTAGTCCTTACTGCTGTGTCGATCATATTAATGAACATTGATCTTATATGATTTACTTATTATTTTTATTGAAAAGGAGCCTTAAGAACAAGATAGGACCAAGATAATCTTGATCAACTTTAAGAAATAGGTTTCAGTTATTTCCTCGTGTTATTCATGCATTTTGAAAATGATAAGAAATAAAATACGCATTTAAAAATAGAAAACTATTACTTGATAAGCCACAGGTAGGGCTAGAAGTAAATTGATGAGTTGAGTTAGTTTTAAATAAAGCTCGGCTCAATAAGAAATTAAACTCTTGAGATTAATAACTACGTGAGAAGAATGAGGCGGTATATAGTCATGTATTAATTGAATAGTTTAGACTAACCCTAGTTTGGATTATTTTCTAATTTATAAAAAGTTTTTAATTGAGATTAGTGTTTGAATTTATTAAATTTATAAAAAGTCCTTATAAGTTATAGGTTGTATTTAAAAAAAAAAGATAGATGAGGAGCTTATGAAAAAAAATTGAATTATAGAATTTATTTAACTTCTTTTATCCAACCTTTTTTTTTTACCAAAATCCAAAAACTGACTTTAAATCCTTAATCTAATCACCTATTTATAGTGCGGAGGCACTAGAGATAGTAAAAAAAATTGTTCTAGTGGATATCCTCAGATATACCTGTAATAGGTACCTGCTTATTTATAAAATGAATAGGAATGAATATTATACTATCCGTCTTGTGGATACCCGCATATTCATCAAAGTATATTTTCTAATAAATATATTAGAGTATTATGATTTTTTTATTATTTTATGATGAGATATAGTTTATTGGGTTTTTCTAACATGTGCAAGGTTGCACATGATAATAAATCAAAAGTGGAAATGTTTTATTGGAAATTGCAACTACCACAATATTCAATGCATTGGTAATATTAAAAGTTGCAATTTCCAATAAAACCTTTCCACTTTTGATTTATTATACCTTGTACATGTTAGAAAAACCGTAGTTTATTTTATAAAGATATTTTCAATATATTAATACCTAATGGTATTATATAATGATAATGAATATATAATATTAATATTAATATAATATGATATTATATAATATTTTATTTCTTTTTTTTTATAAAATTTAAACTCTTAAATATTAATGGATACTCGCTATCCACATAAATACCTGTTAATTTTAGCGGGTATTAATACAGTAGTGTACTATTCGCCCTCGCCCCGTCCTGTTTACATCGCTAGAGACACATATTGCCATTGGCCAGTTTGAAGTTACATGGATAGATGTAGAAAATTTGTTGCCCAAATTAATAGAGATTAATGTAGTTTGAGTTCTCAAACTAGTATGTTCATAAGTGTGATTTTTTTTTTTTGCATATATACACAATTTTAGAGAAAAAATGTTACTTGTTTTACAACCTCCACACATTTTTTTTTGCTTAACCACATGTATCTTTCATGGAAGGCAATCCTATTCGAGTCGGGAACATCCATATCATGGTGGGGCTAATTCTCTCAGCGAGATTTTTTCCATCCACAAGACACGAACCTGAAAGATTGCTTAAAGGGAATGAAACATTTACAACGCCCACACATTTTGATAATGATTAATGTTTTTTTTTTTTTTTTCAATTCTTACTTTTCAACTCACATATAACAAGCAAGAGAAATGCTTGTGTAATTTTTTTTTATAATCTTTTGCTTTTCTTAAAAACACTAAGGAATAGAAACTTTTTAAATACTCAACTTCATTTCCACTTTCTCTTATTTTAAATTATTGAGTCATACAAGATTGTAAGACTGAGTTTGATGTGCGAATAGACTATAATAGGATTTTTCTTTTGTTCTGTTCCACTCTCCTTGATTTTTCTTTCTCTTGTTGTAGAATTAAAATGTGATACCTTTTAAACCCCATATCATTTTATGTTTTGTTTTTAAATTGCATTGAACATACAATAATATTTGTAAATTATGTTGTATCCCGTTTTAACACACCAACCAAATACAACTTACGAGACAAAAGTATCATACTAAGAAGGGAAAAGATTAATGTAAGTCACACTCAAAGTCAGGAAAACTGTAAATTAGTATATTAACCCGCGTAATATGCAGATAAATCTATTTTTTATTTAATTAAAATTGAATTTATAATAAATTAAAATTTTTAATATTTGAAAAATAAAAAAATAATTTTAAATATTTTTTAATTTTAAATTCTAATAATATATTATATTTTACTATTAAAATTTAATTTACATTATTATTTGATAATAAAATATGATAAAAAATTTAAATTCATACGGATAAGAATAAAAATTTATATATTAAAAAAATTGAAATAGAAAAAAATAGGAGAAGATTTTGAATTTTAATAAATTTCAAATTTTATTATTAACATTTATTAGCATTTAAAAATTCAAATAGGAAGAGAGAGAAAATTAGTATTTATGATTGAGAAGCAGAATCTCACTCTTACAAGTGTAAGTGAAATTCACCATCCAATGAGGGAAAGAGAGAATGTCAAAAATCATTGAGAGGGAGAGTAAATCAGTAGAGTGAGTGAGTGACTCACTATCCAGGATGAGGTCTCAAAATTATTCTCCCTCCGGACTCATTTAGCAAAAATAACCATATTCGCACTTATTAAGAAAGTTAGTTAAATTCATTTAATTTTCTTGATATCATCTAAAAAGTAATTGCATTGCCTAAGTTACCCTACATCAATTTTATTGAAACTTATTTCAAGTGGACATAGGCTATGTTTGGATTGGAGTTCTACACCACTAAACACGCATCTTCCTGTAGCAAACATGAGTTGTCAATTTTCCGCATTGTTTGGATACGCACTTCACACGTGAGGTTGTGCAAAAACTTGAGTTGATGCAGATGCAAGTTTTTCTAGCTTCTACGTTTTTATAGATGTGAGTCTAGAGCACACTACTAAAGATGGGTTGTCAAATTTCCTTTTTACCCTTACCTCCGAGAAGCAGAGCATCAGCAAGAGGAGTTTTCACGTTCTGTGCATAAAAGAGAAGTCTCCATTTAATGAGAAGCAAGTCAGCAATCATGAATCCCAATGCTTTATATCTAAAATGAGTATATAAAATTGGTGTCTTTATTTTAGAGAATAATTAAAATTAGTGTGACATTAACAACACATTTTATTAGTGTTAAAATGGTGTAAATATCTTTATTTTTTCATGTTAATATCAAATATACTTAATATAAAAAATGGAAATCAATATAACAAATCATATCATGTCCTTTTTAGTAATTATAGCTCAAAACGTGAGTTAGAAAATATTATTCAAATAACATTCACTTTATTAAATTCACGTTTGTAACAAATTATCCAAATATAAAATCACGTTTATGCAAACTCAAGTTCACGTAAAATCACGTTAAATAAACCACGTTCATTCAAACTCAAGTTTACAAATGCTAATCCAAACACACGCATACTCTCTTCCTATTGACATATGATTCATTAAGTAGAGTGGTTAGAAAATAAAATATGAATTAAATAAAGGGTAATTTAGGATGATATCATTAATAAGGTGAAATTAGTTAACTTTTACTTATATTTTAATCCATCATAGATGATTTTTTTTTTTTTGCTTATAATTGATTTCAGAGGAAGTAATATAGAGAGTTAATTACCCTATACACATAGATTAAAATTTGAAAATATAAATTAAAATATATACTACGAGTAAAAAATATTATAATAATTTGATTAAAAAATATTTGAATTTATCAATTTAAAAAGAAAAGTTATAAATAATACGTGTTTTTCATTAAGAAAAAATAACATAAGTAATTAAGCCATTCTAGTTTAGACTTTTTTTTTTTAACCAAAGGTATCCCCTATTATCAAAGACAATCTTGTTTGGGGCTTAGTCACCGTTAAGGCTCTCCTTACCTCTCCCGAAGAGTGTGTTTAGTGGGAATCGAACCCAGGAGCTCTTCCCACAATCTCAGCCTTACCTTTTCCGAAGAGTGTGTTTAGTGGGAATCGAACCAATAAGCTCTTTCCACAATCTCAGTCTACATTGCCAACTGAGCCACAACCATTCGGTGAACTCTTTTAATTTGCATATATAAAAAAATAGAAAAATATTTTGTAATGAAAAACATAAATAGATTTAGTTTTTGTATTTAAAAAAGCTAAAACGAAGATTTTTTTTTTACGAGATAAAACGAAGATTAAAGAAACGGTTTTAGTGCTTTTATTCTTAGTTAAAAGGAATAAATAACTTTTCTTTTCATCACTAAAAAAAGAAACTATCATAAAAACGATTTTGTTAAAATTATATTAAGGCTTCCTAATAATGGAGGTGGATGTGTAATATGGGGAGATAGATCATATCCAACGGGAGTTGCTTAGAAGAGTTACTTAACATAAAAATTAGTATTTTAATGTGGGTCTCATAAGTTGAGTTGCTTAAAAATAGTTAAGAGTTTGTGGAACCCACACTAAAATAATGTAATTTTTAAGTTAAGCAACTCATATCAAACAACTCGTACTGGAGTTGCTCTAGGGTGTGTTTGGCAAAACTAGCTAATAAGCTAGCTGGTAGCTGATAAGCTAGCTTCTAGCTGATAAGCTAGCTGCTAGCTGATAAGCTCCTAGCTTATAAGCTCCGAGCTGATAAGCTAGTTTATTGAATTAGAAGTGTTTGGTAAAACTAGCTGATAAACTAGTTAGTAAACGTAAAATGACATAAAAGGGCATAACTATATAAATTTTATTTGTGTTTTTTAGAAAAAAAAATATATTATTATGTAATTATAATTTTATATTTTAAAAAAATAATTAAATTCTTATTAAATTTCTTAGTGATAAAATATTTAATTAAAAATTAAAATAAATAATGAAATTGATAAAATAAATAGTATAATATAAAAATAATTTCATAAAATTAAATAGTGAAAAGAAAATAACAATTTAATTAATTCTTAATTTTTTAATTTACTTATTATATAGGTAATAATAGGTAAAAAGAAATTGGAAGGTTTTTGTCACTAAAATTAAAAATATATAATAATAGGTAAAAAGAAATTAAGAATAATAAGGGAAATGTATTAAAATATAAGGGGTAGTGACGAAAGAAAATTAAATAAGCTACAAACTAGAAGTTAGGAGAACTAGCTTGTAGCTTATAAGCTAGAAGCTCCTAAAATAAGCTACTTTAATGTTGGTCAAACTAGCTAATAAGCTAGTCAAATAAGCTAGCCTTGCCAAACACACTCTTAAGTGATACATCGAAATATTTTAAATTGGGCTTTAAACTCAAAGCCCAATTAATTTATTACCCGACCCGAGCCTAGCCTACACCCATGTTTCTCTGCCCAATTCATTCCCGGCCTCAGACCTTGACGCACAAGAAGAGGAAGAGGAAGAGGAAGAGCAAGGAGTGGGAGCACAGAGGCGAAACAACACCGAGGAACTTTCTGTCGGTAACTCTCTTTCTTTTTTGCACGCGATTGTGTTAAACATGGCGTGAGTGAGTGGCTTGATTATTGTGTATAGTTTATTTGGCTGATGGTTGTAGATTCAGTTATGACTGGGTTAGTGGGTTTGTTTCTTTAATATTTGATTCTGTGTGTGTTGATGATAATTGAGCATAAGCTGTTTGATAAAAGGTTTCGGCCAACAACTCTCCCTTGGCGAGTGCTATTGTCATGTTGTTGCACTGTTGTATTTGACTGAGAGACCTCTTGAAATGCCTGTGACATGAATATGAAGATTTCCTTGAGTTTGGTTTTATTAGCTGCATCGTTTGCTTTGTTAATTGATTGTTCTGTTTTATGTGCATAAACAAGAGGGAAGCTGAGTTGGATGGATTTGTTCTGTGTTTTAGTGGTATAGTAATCCATCTTCTTCTAGGTTCGAATTTAGGATGTAAAAAAGATGGTAAAGAAAGAGGTGGAAAAAAACTAGGGGTAACCTGTTTACACTTGGGAATTTCTTACTCTTTACTAATGAGTAGTATTCGTTTTGTCACTTGGTTCTCTGCTCATATGTCCATTTGAATTCGGCAATCAAGAAAATGGATTTAAGATTTTCAGTAAGGTTTGCAAATTATGTCGTTGCTTTGCCTTTTTTTTTTCCAAATTTATATTATGCCGTTGTGATCATGATTAGTGTTTTTCTTTTTTGAAAAATGGTTAAAGGATCTTTGGCATACACACGCAACACAAGCACACTGACACACTGGTTTTGTTTGATGATCTGTATCTCTTTTGATTCCTCGGGTCTCGGATGTGTTATTCCCTGTTATTTTGCATTTTGTTTTAACATGTGATTTCGGGCTTTCTATCAGTCAATAATTTGGAAAGTATGTGTTCAATGGCTGATTACAAAGAAATATGTATTTTTGAAAACAGCATTCAGGATTGTTCTTATCAGCTTTGATTTTCTGTTTTTCTGAACAACTAATCTTGTAAGTTGTTTAATTTTATGCTTAGGTGTTCTTCCTTAGATGCTGGATGTCCAGGTTGTTGCTAATGATTGCTTGCATGCTATTGTATGAGAATGGATTTTTTTAGACTTTTTTTAATGATGCTAGAAAAGTTTTTTGGACTGAAGCTTGATGTCTTTGTCTTTTGTGTTTGGACTTGTATTGAGTTAATCTGGTTCTTTTAGGGGTATGTTCTCTTTGTCAAAAATAAAAAAGCAATGAATGCATAAAATGAGGAATATTTGAATAATTACGATATTAATGTGACTGAACAAAATACCAAAATATGATTAAATCATCATACAGAAGTTTTAAATAGGATAAAAATAAAATACTTTCAGTTCTTTGGTTAACTTTGTTAGAGTTTAGCTTGTTCCTTTGTTACTTGTTTGATTTTTCTAGCTTCTTCTCTTGATTGTTTATGTTTCATATTGTTTTGTTTAAATTAATCCAATGTTATAACCAAATCTCAGGTAATGCACCCCCAATCTTATTCTGTTTTGTGCATTTCACTTAAACCTTTACAGCATCATTTTCTTTGCATTCTTCCAGTACTTATATCATTGGTATTTGGTAGATAAATGACACTACTGCAATTTACAAGTAGCTCCACCATTAACATCTATCTGATTTGAGTGAGAATTTGAAGTGACTTTTATTGCGTATCTGATTGAGTTTGTCATTCTTGTGTATGATTAAATATAACTTTTGGGATTTGATTATGCAGTTCTGTTCGATTCAGGAATGCCAGAGAGCAAGCAAGTGGTTGGGTTATCATGGCAACCAAAATTGCCAATTCCATCATTATTAAAAGCTACAGATGAGCCTCGTATCAAACCTCAAACAGAGGCATCAAGCAGCACTGTTTGGAAATCCAATTCAGAGCTGGTTGATGGCCTTTTTGTTCCTCCAAACGATCCCAAAAAATTGAACAAGTTACTGAGAAAGCAAGTTAAAGATACTGCTGGGAAAGATTGGTATGCAATAGATTATTCTCTCAAACAAGCTTCATTTTCTGAATGCAGGCAGGGTTGAAATTTTTTTCTTAGGTTGTTTATCTATTCATTTTTACACAGCTTAGCTGGGTGTGGTGGTAGTAACTTTTTTTTTTTTTTTAAATAGCAGTATATTCATGTCAATTTTATTAAGTTATGTTTTCATATGGCTTTCTTTTTTATTTTGGTTGGAAACTATAAAAGATAATTATCTATTTATCTAATTATATTTAAATCTTTGTCAGGTTCAACTTGCCAGCTCAAACCATCACCCCTGAGTTGCAGAAGGATCTCAAGTTATTGAAGGTGATTTTGAGTTTTAACATCTTTACCTTTTTATTTACTTTTCTTTCTACAATGATTCAGGGCATGTTTGATAACAGTTTTTAAAAATTGTTTTCTGTTTTTAAAAACAGAAAACTGAAAAACTTGTTTGATAGATAGTTTTTGAAAACAGTTTTGAAAAGTGTAACCGTTTTTCTGTTTTAAAAAACTAAAATTTTGAAAGTACTATGAGATGTTTTGGAAAACTGTTTTTTTTGTTTTTCTGTTTTTGTGATGGAAATACTGTAAATAAATCATTTCATTTGTAAAAAACAGTTTTATGAAAAAGTAAAACTGAATCAAACACACCCTCAGAATATGGTCAATATGATGTTTTGTGAACTTTGTTTAGATTGGGCTAATACACTTACACAAACAGATACATAGTCACATTCAAAATGAAAAGAAAGAATGGAAGATAGCAAATTAGCAATAGTAGATGATGGCACTTTCTTCAAGTGATGTGATATTAGAGCAACATAGTAGGATTTAGACTTTTGTTAATTTTTGGAATGAAAAATTTACGTTTTTTTTGCCTTGTGATAGCCCTTTTCATGGTCTGGGCATCATTCTTAGGATACTGTATGCTTCAATGATTAGTAGGGTGTGTACTGCATCTTTTGGGCTTTTGTCACATCAAAACCAATAAATAATTATCATCCCTGTCTATAATTCAGTCTTGTTACCTTGGAAGTCTTTTGGAAACTTTCCTATATGGTGAAATAAGCTGCAAAATGGCAAGTTAAACTTTCATGCAATGGATATGTACATCATTTGAGGGTGTACCACAATAAGAAACGTTGAGACATAACAAGCATAAACCTATCTAATTTTTATTTTGTACGCCACTCTAGTTCTTATCCTTACACTTTGATATGTATACTTATTGTTGGTTACAGTTGAGAGCTGCCATGGATCCGAAGCGGCACTACAAGAAGGGTGATTCAAAATCAAAAACACTTCCCAAGTATTTCCAGGCAAGTTCATTGTTGTATTCTATATAGATCATAGGCAAGCATATTACTGAAAATGTTACTTGTTCTAGTATTCAAAATCTAATTTTTTGGATCTTTTGAATATAATCAGATGGGAACAATTTTAGATTCTCCATTGGACTACTACTCAGGAAGATTAACAAAGAAGGAGAGGAAAGCAACTCTTGCAGATGAGCTGTTGTCTGATCAAAACCTTGCAGTCTATCGGTAAGACAACCAATAGAATATATATATCTGCCTGGCTTGATAGAAAAGGCCTCTCGAAATGAATTACAGACTTTTTCCAGTGCTCTTTAGGTGACTAACTCCTTGTTTATCAAATTTTTTTTATAGGAAACGGAAGGTTCGAGAAATTGAAGAACAAAATCAACCAACTGCTGGAAATCAAAAGTGGAAGATTAAAGGTCAGAATTCCCGGAAGCGGGCAAAGGAAAGGAGGATTTACTGAATTTCCATACTTTTAAGCCGTAGGCACACACTCCTTAATGCTTTTAATAGTTTAGAATTATTAAGGTTATTGAAATATGCACTAGTTTGCTGTAACACCTATTGATGTTTTATTTCCTTGTATCATCTAAGTCCAGCCAATTTCTTCAGTCTCATTTCATCTGCATGGCAATTCTCT
Source organism: Sesbania bispinosa (assembly GCA_026901365.1). Lineage (NCBI taxonomy): Eukaryota > Viridiplantae > Streptophyta > Magnoliopsida > Fabales > Fabaceae > Sesbania > Sesbania bispinosa. The sequence goes on along the minus strand of QLOH01000476.1, from coordinate 637,886 downwards.
TTCTTTCAACTTTACCCCTTCGTATATTGAGGGTTAATATCATAAATATTAAAGGACATTCTTTATAATGAAGTACAAAACCAGTACCTTATCTCAATTATCTATTAACCTAGGCTATGTTAGGCTATTTGACCATTGTTGTAGCTCACCATGTGTATTCCATGCCTCCTTATCCATACCTAGCTATTGACTATGGCACACAATTGTCATTGTTCACACATCACGTGTTGATTGGTGGGTTTCTTTTAGTTGTTGCAGTTGCACATGTAGTTAATTTTATGGTAAGAGACTATCATCCAACTGCTGGATGCAACGATCTATTAGAACGTGTATCACATATAAATAAATAAACCAGTACGGTTGAAATCATCAGATAATACTTGAGAGTTTCATCTGCGGTTCACACTGTATCTCAAATAAATAATTGTGTAAATAATCAATCTAGTTGGGTACATGATCACCTGAGAATGTAAACCAAACCAGAGCCCAAATGCTCGTCTATTCTAGGATTTTGAGACAGTTGGGAGAGCCCTTAACAAATGAAGAGATTCAAGGAAAAAAAAAAAGTATTGACAAAAAAAAAAGGAAAAGGGAAAAATTTAGGTCCCATTTGGATTTGGATAGTTAGCTTGTAGTTTTTTATTTTCAAATCTCATTTTAAAAACAAAATATTTTAACTGTTTTCATTTTTTGTAAAATCACAGATTTTCAATTTTTATTTTGTAAAGACTTAATTTTAATTCTTCAAAAACTCAGACTAAAATGTGGCAATCACTCCAAAGTCCAAACGTGTAGTATTATGTTTTTCACTTTTGCCAAATCGAATTTGATGTATAGAAAGTAAAAATAACTTAAATTCCAGGAGGTAAAAATGTAATTTGTCCTTTATTTTTTTGTAGTCAATGATAATTTTTGGAAGTTTATAAAAGAAAATTTTGGACTTACGATTATTCTGACCGTCTAAACAATACTTCGTTCAGGCGGAGTCAATGCTGCGTGGGCACGTGAAAATAAAACTTGAAGGCCATGCCAAAGCCATACCTTTCCTCCTCCATACAATGAGTTAATTTCTTTGCCTTGGTTACAAAGCTTAGAGCCACAATATCCTTGGTTCATATATAGGCCTCACAAGGCTCATGAATCACAACAGTGCTAGGAAATTTGTTCAGGAAAAGCATCGATCTAATACTACACAGTTTCAGTCATTGAATTGATAGCCATGCCAACTTTATTTGACCGCCAAAGGCTGCATGCCGTTCTTGGCGATGGAAAGAGTAAGATTTTCCAGGTTCAACTCTTTTGCATTATGCATGCCCTTGGTATAGGCATTGGGGGTACCCAAAGCTCTATTGTGATTTATGAGCTGTTAAATCCAATTTCTTCACCTAGTTTTTTTTTTTTTAAAGAAAAAAATTACCTGCTCAAAGGCGAATTAAAATTGTCATGAATTTATTGTCTCAACATAGAATTGTCTACTTAGATGAGTCGAAGAAAATATAAGGGACAACCATTTCAATATTTACCAAAATAGTAAAAAGATTTATTTGTATTTTTGGTCCCCCACTATAGTTTATCTATGATTTTGGTCTCCATAATTTTTTTTTTTTGCCATTTTTATCCCCGAAGTAGTTTGTACTCTTCCGTCCTTTGAAGTTAATCGAGCCTTGAGATCTTCAATCTCTCTGTAAGCAAGTCATACCGTGAGCAAAACACAATGCTTACAAAGAGATAAAAGACCTCAAGGCTCAATTAGCTTCGAAAACGGAAGAGTACAATAAATTTCGGGAACCAAAATCACAAAAAAAATTTAGGGGAACCAAAATCACAGATAAACTATAGTAGGGGGACCAAAATCACAAACTTAAAATTTTTTATGTATGTAGCTCTAGTTGCAATATAAATTTTCTTTTATTTCTTATGTTCAAAAGCTATTTTAAATTTTCAGGAAACTTGTATTATAGGCTTTCCATGTATGAACTCCCCTTATTTAATAACTAGACTAGAAGAAAAGCTACACACAAACACTAATTTGTGGGCGATGTGGTTTTAGAATTATGATTTGCTTTCTCTAGAATAAACTCTCACTTTAGAGTGAAAAATAAAAAATTTCAATCATTAATCGATGAAAAGTCAATAATTCATATTATATACACGTGCATGACAAATCATAGATTTATGAAAATGTATACCATTGAGATTTTTTTACCTTTTCACAAAAGTGAATAAAACTCACTTAAAAGAATCAGATCTTAGAAGTTAGAATTATAATACAACATTTTAAGCCTCTTTACGCCATTATCTAACATGGTGCATTCCTAATCATAATATTCCATTGTCCTAAAGACCAAATTAAAAGAAAAAGCAACTTTTCTTTCAAAAAGTTGTTCTTTTTTATGTATGGCTGAGCTCATTTTGCAGTTGTTGAAATATTGCTGTGGGAGGACAAAAAGTTAACAGCTGCAGTCTTAGCTGGGTTGTCCATTATTTGGTTTCTGTTTGAAGTGGTCGAATACCATTTTGTTACACTCATGTGTCACATACTTATAGCCAATATGCTCATCCTCTTTGTTTGGTACAAAGCAGCAGGACTAATCACTTGGTAATGTAATTTTTCGCTTGCAGTGCTAATTAATTAATGACTAACCCCTTTTTTATAATCAAAAGATTTTCATAACATTAATTTGGTTCTCAGGATACATTTTTCACTTCAAAATAGTATAAAACTTATTGTTTACTATGACTAAATTTTCGTCATTCAATGATCAAAGTTTATCATTTAATAATCAATCTAATATCACTAATCTTTGAAATTGAGACTGAATTGGGAGTTTGCTTATGACTTGTGTAGCACATTAACATGTACCATTGCATTGCAGGAACCCTCCTAGTATCCATGATCTTGAAATCCCAGAAACCACTTTTAGATTCATCTGTGAAAAACTCAGGTGGTTCTTGAGGAAATTTTATGATATTTCAACCGGGAAAGACCTGACACTATTCTTTATGGTATTGAGAGAAATTAACCATTTTCAATTACTCTTGCATCTAATATCATACCATATATTTTCTTAACTTGTTAGTTGACATGAAGTGGTTAAATTTCAGACAATCACCAGTCTCTGGATCATGTCAGCAATTGGGACTTATTTCAACACTTTGAATCTTTTATATATCAGTAAGATCACAGACAAATTCATTTTATTATGTGATAGTCATCATTCATGTTTATCATTTTAGGCCAATTAATTGTTGATCCTGCTTTATATTCTTCTCTAGTGTTTCTCTGCCTTGTGACCCTGCCTATTGTGTATGAGCGATATGAATATGAGGTGGATTATCTAGCAAGCAAAGGAAACCAAGACGTGAAGAGATTGTTCAAGACATTGGATTCTAAATTTCTCAAAAAGATTCCTAGGGGACCTGTGAAAGAAAAGAAATTCAGATGAAGTTTAGATCTTCCATGTAAGAAATAAGATATAAGGAGCAGTCACCTATTTTGTCATAATAAATTGACTTCAAACAAATATATTTCATGCTAAGTATGTAATTTATTAATGGTGCGTAGTAATGATCAATATATTTAGACTTGTGTTTGTGTGGCTAAAGAAGTTTCTTTACCAACTAGTGACTAGTTTTGATCAATTCATTTCTTTACCAACTACTAGTGACTAGTTGTTGAACTACTAAGACTTGTACTTGAAAATTGTTCTTGATCAGTTAACACCTGAATCACGTGTATGTTATTAGCTTGTAATTTACACAAAGCATATGATTAGAATTGACAACAGCAATGTACCAAAAAAAGGAACATAAAAAGAGGCAACAACGACCTTCGAACTCCAAAATAAGAAACCAAGACCTGGTTACGATTTTGGGTATGAATTACAAGGTCTTGACTCTTTTTCTGTGCTTTTGTTCAAACTAATATTGCATGGTTGCTTTTGATATAAGTAATAAGGCATATAGGCTTTACCTTTTCAGTCTGAATATGCAATTCCAATGAAGGCATTCTTTTAGGCCGTTTGTATTGTGTCCTCTTGGATTCCATATTTGCTTCGTCGTCCAAAGCAAAATGGCCAATGCAATGCCAATTAATATAAAAAAATGGGTTGCCTATGGGGCAACAGTGACATAGGTGTGGACAAGTATATAGCTACAAACTTAAACAATTCACTGTGATTTAACTATGCATTAGCTACAGATAATCATACCTACTACCTCTCCGGACTATAACGTCAAATTGGTCCCTGCAAGATGGGTCGATTTCAAGTTAGTCCTCCAAAGAAGGAAATCTCAAAAATAATCCCTGAAAGTGTGCTCCGTCTTTCAAGTTAGTCCCTCCGTTAGCTTCTGTGACTTAACCATAACGGAGATGCTTAGTTGGCACGTTAACTGCAACGTGGCATGCTGATGTGGAGATCTACGTGGCATAGATTAAAACTGCTAGAAAAAAACTCTTCATTTTCGTCCCTCACATCATAAAATAATATTCATTTTCGTCCCTCACATTACAAAATAAATTTCATTTTCATTTGATAAAGAAGCTTATGCAATTGAATGGGGATTTTTTTATTCTAGCTTAAGGTTCTGGGTAGGGATGGCAATGTGGGTACCCTATGGGTAGTGTATCATAGTGCTCGTCCTCATACCCCCGTTTTAAAAAAAGGCTCGTATCCTCCTGGGCAGTAACTTTAATGCATGTCCCCGTATCCGCTGGGTACCTATATGTTCATACCCGCGCTTGTTACCCGCAATTTAGTTAAGTGAAAAATTAATAATTCATTAAAAATATTAATTAAGGAAAATTATAACTCAGATGCAAAATTACTCCAAAATCATTTAAAGATAATTATTAAATATCAGTTACATAACAATTTAATTAAGTCTAAATACATTAAGTTAATGTTCAAAAACACAACACATATTCTAATGTAATATTTTTATTATGTAATATATGATATATATCAATTTTAAAAATATTAGATATTTGAATAAAATTAATATATTTCCATGTGTAATTATATATAATATTATTTATTAAATAATTATATTTATATATATGTGAGTGTGAGTATGGGGCGGGATAGGCATCATAGTGCCCGTATTCGCGCATGTCCCCATGAAAAAATGCAAGGCTATTACTTGTACCCACTTTAGGCTGATATGGCTAACAGAGTGCCACATTACCTACAATGGGCAGATTAAAAACCCGCAAAGCGGTAATGTGGCACTCTGTTAGATATATCATATATTACAAAATAAAAATATTACATTAGAATATGTGTTGTGTTTTAGAACATTAACTTAATGTGTTTAGATTTAATTAAATTGTTATGTAACTGATATTTAATAATTATCTTTGAATGATTTTGGAGTAATTTTACAACTGAGTTATAATTTTCCTTAATCAATATTTTTTTAATGAATTATTAATTTTTCACTTAACTAAATTGCAGGGTAACGAGCGCGGGTAAGAGGACATGCATTAAAGTTACTGCCCACGCGGGTACGAGTTTTTTTTTTAAAAAACGCGAATATGGGGACGAGCACTATGGTACACTACTCATAGGGTACCCATTGCCATCCCTACCCAGAACCCTAAGCTAGAATAAAAAAAATCCCTAAAATTGCATAAGTTTCTTTATCAATGCATGTGAGGGACGAAAATGAAATTTATTTTGTAATGTGAGGGACTAAAATGAATTTTTTTTATGATGTGAGGGACGAAAATGAATTTTTTTTTATGATGTGAGGGACGAAAATGAAGAGTTTTTTCTAACAGTTTTAATCTATGCCACTTAGATCTCCACATTAGCATGTCACGTTGCAGTTAACGTGCCAACTAAGCATCTCCGTTAAGGTTAAGTCACAGAAGCAAACAGAGGGACTAACTTGAAAGACGGAGCACACTTTCAGGGACTATTTTTGAGATTTCCTTCTTTGGAGGACTAACTTGAAATTGACCACATCTTTCAGGGACCAATTTGACGTTTTAGAAGTATCATCATTTGGCCATAATTAGCTATGAATTTCCATAGCTATCCATAGCTAATTGCTAGTGAACATAGTTAAATATTTGTGCACCTTACACTGCACACAGTGGCGGATCTTCAACAAAATGTTTGGGGGTGCCAATATATATATATATATATATATATATATATATATATGAGAATGGTTAAACTTACACCAAATGTTACATTATTGATAACTTTTAATTGAATGTAAATTTTATTGTTCCAACAGTTGAATTATAACTACGGTTTTTCTAACATGAGCAATGTTGCATGGGGTAATAAATCAAAAGTGGAAATATTTTATTGAAAAATGCACCATTTCGCATTACCAATGCATTGAATGTTGTGATAGTTGTAATTTCCAATAAAACATTTCCGCTTTTGATTTATTATCTTATGCAATGTTGCATATGTTAGAAAAACCGTTATAACTATTCATCATCGTGATTATTTAGAATCAAATAATTTTGGATTATTGTAAAATTTTATAGATATAATCTATATGACAATGACTTTCAAATCGGCGGTGGATTTTGAAATACAATTATCTGGAAAAAAATAATTCAACGGTGTAACACTTTGTGTAACTCACACTGGTGTAACACCTGGTGTAACTTACACGGTGTAAGTTGAACCCTCCTATATATATATATATATATATATAGACGGATTGAGAGGGGGGCATGCAGTGGCCTTGGCCCCCCCTCCCCTCCATCCTTCAACTAGTTAATAGTATTACTAAATTATTTTGCGTATTAAATTTCATCCCTTTTATTTTATTTTAATTGAAAATAAATTGTATTAAAAAATAATTATGCCTTTTTTTATGAAGTCTCTCTTCAATATGTTTTACATTAATGACTTTATGATTATACATATTAATTGTTTTTATTTAGCTTGATAAATATATTTTATACTAATATTACATCGGTTTTTCTAACATGTGCAATATTGCACAGGATAATATATCAAAAATGAAAATATTTTATTGGATAATGTAACATTTGATATTACCAATGCATTGAATGTTATGATAGCTGTATTTTTTAATAAAATGTTTCTAAATATGATTTATTATCTCGTGCAATATTGCACAAATTAGAAAAATCGATATTGCATATATAGTGTGTATATGATTTTTTTTTTCAATTTTATTGTTCTCACAAGATTTAGAGATTTATTTTATGATTATTTCTAATTTTAAATTCATGCATATTTAGTTTTATGTATCAATTTTATTTTATCAATAATGATATTATAATATGGGAATATAAAAAGTATTATGTAAAAATCACCTATAAATGGTGTATTATATAAAAAAAAAAGTTAATAAAATTCATCAATATTTTCGGCCCCCGTTCGATCAATTTCTGGATCCGTCCATATATATATATATATATATATATATATATATATATACTCTTTTGGTGCGCGCAAGACCTCTAAGGGAGACGATCCCGTTCGAGCCGGTTAGGACTTCTATGGGCGGCAAGGCTCTCCCTTCGAGTATTTAACACAATTGTATACCCAAAGCTCGAACTCGAGATTACTAGTTTAAGTTGAACCCTCGTATATATAATTAGTACCATTTTGTTAAAGAATTCATATATAGAAGATTTATATTGGAAATCATGGTTTCATATAATTGGATTTGAAACATTAAATACTACATAATTTCATAAAATTTGATTCTATAACCAATGTCCTTGAGGCACTCGTTAACATTTTCGATATATGTGTGTGTTTCTTTATTAATTATATATATATATATATTTGTCGTTGTAATTTTTTTTTATAAAATGTTGGGGGGGGCGTGGCTCCAATCAAGCTCCGCCACTGACCGCACATACCACTATTGCACTTTATGGTATGTTTGTGAGTTGTAAAATAAAGTGAAGGGGAAGGAAAGGAAAGGTTTTATGGAAGTCCTTCCCTCCCCTATGTTTGTGAGTGTAATTTTCTCATTTTATAATTTATAAAGTCTTTTTCTTCCTTGCTCCCCTCCATTTCCCCCCTAAACCTTCACTTTCCCTACCCTTCAAACTCATAAATATACCGTTAAAGTTTAAACACTAACACTGCCAAGAATTGTTACATGTGAGTACAAAAAGTAAGAATACTTAATAATAATAGTTAATAGATGGTGCGGGTAGTTGAATGTCCTATTTTCATACCTTCAGCCAATGCTATTCGTTCGTGAAAATTGTACAGAAATTTCTTCGCACTACAAAGCATTTTCCAAAAAAAAAAAAACACGACATTTTAAAAATCAAAATCTATTATCTTCTATATTATCTATTTATTATAATATATAATTTTTGAAGTGCATGCTATTAAACTGCCATTTTAGCAATTTCATTCATCATTTTAGTTTACAATTTATCTATAATAAATTTATAACATATACCTTTTGAAGCGTAACTACCACTTCATTAATTTCATTTACTATATTAGTTTACAATTTTTGCATCATTATATTTGTTGAATGGGCGTGTTTTTATATTTACAATAATAAAAGCCTTAGGTTCCTCTCTCATAGATTAATTGGCTCATTTACACCCACTTACGATAATTTTAAAATTCTTAAAATTATGGATTAATTATTAAAAAAAGTGTCATGTATGAGAAAAATTATGAATAATAGTAATATAAAAAATTAAATATAAATAAGAAATATCGAAATTCTCTTTCAATATGTGTCATTTAAAATTTCTCATTTTTATCATAAAAATTCCTCTTATTCATCATTTAAAATTTTTATTTTATTATTCTAACACATGAAATCTAGTAATTTAAAATTACTTTATTTAAACATAAGTTTAATGTTTTATAACCATAATCTCCAATCATTACTTCATCATTATTTGTTATTATGTTAATGTAAGTTATAAAGTAAATCAAACCCACCAAAATTATTGTATTCTATAAAAATGAAAAGTTAAAAATGTGTGTTCTATAATTAATTTTATGGAAAAATAAAGAAGAAGAAATGAAAATGAAGGGGACACCACCGCCGTTTGTTTTCTGTTTCTATTACAGATAATCTTTCCCGGGTCTTTTTATGTGTCCTCCTCCTATAATCACGTAAAGTGGAATATTAATACAACAACTAATCATAAATTGAGCAAAAGAAAGCGAAACATGTTATAGTTCAATATTGGTTTTGCAGTTGTGTGTGATTTGACCATAGATCTATATAATAAATTCAAAATCAATTAATATCAACGTATCGTTGTGGACTGTTTGTTCATCGATCGCTTTCGGTAGTATTAAATTTGTGGGTCACAATCTATGAACGCGGCTTTGCCAAAAATGAATATTCCTTGGTCTTTCACTCTTTCTTGTATGGGAAAAAAAAAATCCCTTCTACGCTATAAAGTAACAACTCTCTCGCGTTCGGATCCTCTCCCGCAGCTTTTTCTGCAGCATTGATCTGGAACCTTAGATTGATCTAAACGGTTAGCATTTAATAAATTATTAAATATGTTTAAAAATTATTTTTACAATAATATGCACCTCTGCAGCATGGATCTGGACCCTTGGATTCATCTAATGGTTGAAAAACCTTCCCCATTTCAAACCTGAGTCTCCTTCAAGCTTCAACACTGAACGAATCCTTCTTCGTCGTGCCTCGTCGCTGCGCTCCTTGTCCGTCATCGCTGCATCCACGCCGTCCCTGCTCGCCGCGTGCCGTCCCTGCTCACCGCGCGCCGGTTCTCCAAGAGGGATTCTCCTCTCTATCTGATCGGTGAGTTTCTATGTTCTTCTCAGTTCTACTGTCTGAGTGTCTGGATGTTTGGCGCTCCTTGCAAACTACTCAAAACTTTAGCTATCAATTGCATAATTTTAGTTCTTTATCTTCTTTGTAGTGACACAATTAATGGCTAGTGTTAAGGATTGAAATGTTTTGCAATGTTTTTCTTGGTTGTTAAATTTGCAGAGACAGGCAGATATGAACTTGCTTATGCTTCTTTTGGCATTTTTGTGCCACCTGCTTCCAATTCTGTTCCAATATGGAGGAGCTGCCTCAACAGCTGTCACTGCAATGCTGTCCCAGGATGTATGCTTTCTTTAATAGTGAAATTATGAAGCTAATTGATATCATGCTTTGTGTAAATATTTAGTTAGAAGTTACCATCATTCATTGCAGGAAGATGATGAAGAGGGTGAAAATGTTTCAGAAGAAGCAGTAATAGGATTTTGGAGTGGATTTGCTTGGCTGGTTGGGATGACTGTGTTTATTGCTTTGCTGTCTGAATATGTGGTGGAGACAATTGAGTTAATTGTCATTGACTTCTTTTATTTTTTAGAGAGATCAAACTATTCTTTTGATTCAGTTCCACTTACTCATTATTCATTCTAGCTGTGTTAATTTTGAACCTGCACCTATGGTTTATATTCTTTGAACCATTTCATACCCATTTGGTTTGGACCATTAAACACCTAATCACATTGGACTTTAAAGACTTGGGAGGTTTATCATTATTCTTAATTATTGTGTGTAAGATTTCTTTTGATCAGTCACTGATCTAGCTACAACTGAAAGGAGATTAGCCTTTTGAGCAACACTGTTTACTTCAATGATAAAGTTCATGTTTCACTCATGATATAAATTCATTAATGCAGGATGTTGATTCTAATATGCAGGACCAACTTAAAGCTTCCTTGGAGGCCTCTGATTTCAATTGATGGAAGCACATATTATGAATTAAATGAAGATTTCAAAGTCAGAATCAAAATGCATCCTTGTCTTTATGATGTATACTTTTGCACTTGTTAATGTGATCTGAGATCCATATAACTAGTGGCTGCAACTTTTTTGTTTGACAGAAGTTGCTTGAAACTAAACCAGTGACATTTTTGTAGGACATATCATTGGGTGTTGCTTTGGGTTTTGCTACTCAAATTGGCATGTTTGTGGTAAGAGTGTGTTATTCACCTTTAGAAAAAAAAGTTGATTCACTGAATGATTCCATTTAGCTTTGTTTTTTGGATTAATGAAATCTAAAAAATGCAAACTGTAACATCAAATTTAATTGCTGCCATTTCTTCTGCCTGTTTGGTTTAATTTGAAATGTAAAATGCAAACTGCAAATTTAACATGCTGCCATTTCTTCTGGCTGTTTGGTTTAATTTGCAGGCTCTGCTATGCTTTTCTTCCATGAGAATAGTCTCAAATATTACTAGTATGCAAAATATCAAATGGCAACTGAAGGGAAATCACATGAAGGAGCAATAAACAATAAAGGGAAGCTAAGAAGACAGGGGGAACGCATCCAAATTGAAGAACACATAGAATAGGACTTATGTACCCACATGAAAAGAACACGTAGAATAGGACTTGATTTATTGAATATGTATTGGTGAAAGTTATACAACGATGTACTGAAAGTTATACTTTGAAATAATACAAGTTCTGATTGCAATAAAATGATATTTGAAGTCCAATTCCTTGTGCAAAAATTTTGTAAATAGTCTGCTGCAAAATTACACTTGATATTTACTGTTATGCCAAAAAAACAGTGGTCTAGCTTTTGCTTCACATATTCATGGTTTGGTCAAAGTTGTGTAATCCTTATCAAGTTGTGCCTACAATTTGAAGCACACAAATTAATATTTTAAAGATAGATATGAAAAGAAAACACCTTACTTGAAAATGATGCTTATTTAGTTGTTGAACTTACCATCAACAAACTAGTAAAACTATTGACTCCAAATTGGCTTAAAGGGTCAATGTCTTCCTACAAAAATGACAAAAACCATATAATGACAAACTAATTTTTTCAGTTCATTCACTCTAAAATTGCTATTAGCTTACCATGGACTGTTGATTATATGCATCATTGAGCCATTTAGGTGCACTACTGTCAGGCACTTCATATTGCACTTGAGTTACCATGAGGTTATGACGGGAGATTGGTTCATTATTCTGTAAGGCAACAAAAAATGATTGAGTAGATATAGTTGACAAAGTAAATATAATTTTGACTTACCACAGTAGGTTCTTGACTTTGTGAAGCATTTGTGGCATCATTTTTTCTTTTTCTAGTAACATGTTGCTCAACTCACCCTTTCTTACATGTCAAACTCTTTTCACCTTCATTATTCTACATGACAAAACAGAGAAAAATGTTAATATTATATAATTGACTAAAGTAACGAAAAATTCATAATCTTTTATGTACCTTTATAGGTTCTTGACTTTGTGAAACACTTGAATCACCATTTTTCTTTCTTTTTTGCTAAGTTGGCATTCCACCCACCCTTTCATACGTTTTGAACCCTTTTTACCTTCTCTTTTCTTGAAACCCTTTACTTGCGTTGAACAATCACCAATGCTTGCAATTTCTATGCCTTTGCTAAGGAACTCATTATCTTGAGTATTGCTTATTTGTCTTTTTTGAAACTCTAACACGTGCTTGTCCAAATCATCAACAACTTTTCTCAAGAACATGAATATTTCTTGATGATGACATGCTTCGGTGGCTATTCGAATAAGGCGGGGACAAATGTCTCTCATACGTTGTGTTTTGGAAAAATGAGTATTTTCTACTACATGGCTAACACCAACATTAGGCAAAGCCCCACTTCTTGCTAACTTTGTCCACCTCTTCAAGATATTTTGTCCGGGCACCAACTTGACATCCATATGAATAAAAACTCTTACACAATGACAACAAAGTATGCCAAAGGTCTCAAATTTACAACAAGAGCAATTAATTGACTTCTTTTCCAAATCAAATGACACTCGCCACTCTCCCAAATCCCTTACCATGGCAATAACATAATCAATTGAAGATGCTTTTACATTCATACTCTTCACAGAACATGCTTCAAACAACTCATACTCATTTTGGAACAAATCAAAAACCGTAGGAGTATAAAGCTCAGACACTTGTTGCAAGATATCGGAATATGGGTTCTTTAGTCTTGGAACTTTTTGGCGTGCTTCATATTCACACTTCAGCTCATTATATCGCTTTTCTTCTACAACATCCTCAAAACGTTTAAAAAATTTGATAATATCCAAATTCACATTGGTAAAACTTTTAATATCCGCATTCACACTTTCACTCAATGGGTGCTTCGCATTCCCAATGTGAAAGCCTTTTTCATATAACAAGATTCTCATTTTTCCTTTATAATATACACTCTTTGCAACCAAGTGTTTTCCTGAACATCATACTTTATAAGAAGGGTTCTCCAACCTTCCTCAAATTGTTCTTCATCATCATAACCATACATGCACTTCTTAAAGTCACTAAGAAAATGTGATTCACCCTTCATTAAGTTGCCCAAGTGTTTGATGCCATTTTGCATCAAGTGCCATGTACATAGGCCATGATAAGTCTCAGGCATAACCTCAGCTAGAGCTCTTGCCATTGCCTGGTCTTGGTCAGTAAAAACTGTTTGGGGCATTTTCTGCTTATGTGCCTCTAGAAATGTCTCAAAGAGCCACTTGTATGATTCTATTGTTTCATCATATAATAACGCAGCACCAAAGATCACTACTCTTCGATGGTGGTTAAATCCCGAGAAGACTGCTAGTGGTCTATGTGAACTATTTGTGCAATATGTTGAATCCAAAGAAACCACATCACCAAAATACCCATAATCAATGAGCATCTCAGCAACACATTAGTAATTTGTTCTTCAACATCTATTTGAAAGCTATGAAAGAAAGTTGGATTTTCAACCAACTTTCTCTGAAAATATTGCAAAAGATAACTAGCTTCCTCGTGTACCAAGCTCCTTTCCCTTCTTTTTCGGAGATAATTCTTCTGATCAAGGCGAGTATATCCCAAGTTAGTTCTACCTCCAACTTCTTTACTCATCAAATCAAATGACTTCCTTTGCTGAAGGCCAGCATCATCTGCTAGATCAATTTGATGACATTGAGCTTCTGAAAGTTTTCTTTGAGAAGACAACATATGAGTTGTTTCTTGTAAATGTAAAATATGGTTGTGTTCCTCCACAAATTCATGCACTATCAATTTTCCACACATATTCTTAAGTCCCAACCTAGCTTTACAATTTGTCCTGGTCTCCGATCTTGGATTAACTGTCTTATAATCTCGTTTATCTGGCATTCGCAAACCTTCTTTGCAACAAACGAACCTGCAAGATGAAATTGAGCCATCTTTTTTCGTGTGTGTATATTGTCTTCTCACTCCAAATCCAACTCTTCCACCATAATCACCCCAAAATTTCCAAGCATCCTCAAGGCTATCAAAAAGCATATCCACCTTTGGCTTCCAATCTTCTTGCATCTTAAATAAATAAATCTGCATTTCTCAAAAAAATAAATAAGCAAAAGAGTATCAATCATATGCTACTTTATTAGAATCATGCATTATAAAAAAATAAAGAGAGTTCACTGTTGATTACAAAGACTAGCTAAAAAAACTCAAAAGACCATATTACAACATTAAAGACTACAAATAAAGTTCAATCATATGACCATATTTTTTTAGAATAAAAGACTACCAAAAAAAAAAATTCTTCTTCCAACATTTGATTACATTTTCATAGAGTGCAACTTCTTATCTTTAAATGGTTTTCTAAACTTGTAAGAGTTCTCAAAATAATTACATATATAAATTTTTACCTTTTAAACCAAGTTACAGAAAGTATCTTGTTCTTTGCCAAGCAATTTCTTCACCAAAAATCTGCACTTGACCAAGAAATCTTGATAGCATAATATGTGCTCTATTTTTTTTTTGTCAAAGTGATAGTCTCACTTTGTGTAAATGGGCGCGAAATCAAGGAGGATCGAAACGTCGTATGCTATTCGCTTCTATTAATCAACCATTTGATAAATCTAACAGTGTTTATTTTTTTTAGATTCTGTTTTTAATGTTTTAAACCACTAAAAACAATCAATGGTGGAGATGAAAGTGTTTCAATCTAAGGGTCCATATCAATGCTGCAGAGAAAGCTGCGGGAGACGATCCGAACGCCTCTCTATATATATATATATAAATAAAAGAAGCGTATTAAGTGAGAGGAATTTTTATTGTGAGTGATAAGTGGGTTAAATCTTAACCCTTAAATTAAAAATAATTAAATTAAATGGCTAAGATTAATTTAAGTAATTAAAAACATCATGTGTTCACATTCGTTTTTCTTTTCATCTGTTATCCCCACCCTCTTCTTCTCCCGTGTATCCCATTTCTCTTCCTGCACACAATCTTGCAATGCAACGACAAGACATTGAGATTCCGTTCCTGTCATCTGCTTCCCCTAATTTGATATTCATATTTCATATACCCTTTTAATCTTTCAGCTTCTCCAATTCCCACTTTCCATCTTTTCATTCCCTCTTCGGCCTATTTTCTCCAAATTATTAATTGTTTCCATTAATTTTACTTTACATGAGCACTAGGAAGGAATAATGACAGGGTCATCCAGAGAAGAATGCATATTCTTAGACGAAGGCAGCAACCAAGGACGAAAGTTCGGCAAATTGAAAAAGAACGACGATGGATTCCATGGATATAACTACGATAACCATCCAAGAAAAAGCATCCCATCCTCAGTCTTAATTCGACATTAACTCACGAAACTGGTCAAAATTAGTGCAGTTCACGGTTCAGACTGTATAGTGGCCCACAGTGTCGTCCTCCTCAGAGCATCAACACGTGCACCACCAAGTCCCTTTTGTTCATCATTGTTTCAATGGTACAATTGCAAGCTCCCGCTGTTGTTTGCCATCTCTGTTAACAAGCCCCCCATTTTCCATGAAACCCTTGTCATTGTCCTCTTTTTGTGCCTTATATCGATGTTTTGAAGAGAGCCTACCTCTCAATCACAAGCCACTATCCATCGCGCGCCACTCCTGCATATTGAGCCCTAGAATTTAACCTCGGGGACATGAATTTACCCTTTATTTCACCCTTAGTGTAGGGAAAATAAATTGGGGATCTTGGATAGGTGATGAAGATGAAGATATGATAGATTAAATCCATAAAATAAGATTTAAAATAAAAGAAATTTCATGTCAGCCAGAATTAATGACTCATAGAATTACTACTTAGGATGTTCCGTTAAACATGTCAGCATTTATCTGGATAAATTAATATCAGGACCATAATTGTCTGTGTGTGATTTTGTAAGGATCAAAACAAAAATATTTTTTATGAGGATTAAAACCAAAAATTGTGAATTTTATAAGGATGGAAAACTTATTTTACCTTAAATTTAAATACAATTATACTCATAGTTCATTTGAAAATTTTCAAACACAATTTTTTGTTGTTCTTAAATATTATTTCTGGTTCTTTTTTATAGGATGCTTTTAACAAATGTAATATAATTAAAGAATATGGTTAAATTAGTTGATAGTGATAAATTTATTAATAATTTTTAAAATTATCCTTACATTTATTAACAATGAGATCATTTATCTTTTATATCCGGAAAAAAAGAGATATAAAAACAGTTCAATAAATTAAATTACATTTAATGTTTATGGATAAACTATTATTTAATAATTAAGGGTATATTGCAAAGAAATAATTAATATAGCAGATAATTTAAAAGAATTCTTATAAAAAGGATAGAGAAAAACTTCTAAAAAAGTTCTATAATAATAGAAGAGGTAATAATGTATTCAAATTTTAATAATAATCAAATCACTAAAGCTTCCGCTATGACACGTGTAAAGGAGAAATTATACTTGTTATTCCCTCCAGATTTTTTAATAAGAAAAATATTAATTCATCTAGATTAAAGAAAAACATTGAAATAAGTTAGTTTTAATTAATTATATTATAAATTTTAATTTTACTAAAAAGTAATCATTGTATTAAATGGTTGAAATAATAGGAAATGAATGTATCATACATCCATTTTTATCATTGTTGGTAAAACCGGACTGGACCGGCTGGTTCGACCAGTCCGACCGGGAACCGGCCTGGTGACCGGTCCGTTCAACCCAAAACATCGGAGGAGCTTAGAACCGGTGAAAACCGGTACCAGAAAACTGGTTGAACCGGTCCTTTTAAAAAATCATTTTTTTTTGTTTTTTATTTAATATAAAATATTTTTAAGATAAATAAAGACACACTAAGGATTACACATAGATATCTATTATTTTACTAATCATTATTAATTTTTTCCTTATAATAAGGTCATTTATACTGATTTACAACTTTATATATCTTAATTTCTTATAATTTTGTGTTACTTTATTAATTAAATATTATATAATATTAAAAAAATATATTTAATTAAAACTTGTTCAACCACGGTTTAACCATTGAACCGTGAACCGATGTCTTCACCGGTTCAATTACCGGTCCGGTTTTTAAAATATTGATTTTTATAGAGAATGAGTGAGTACCCCGAGAACATCTCGGAATAAATTAAAGGTATAAAAGAAACTTAGTAATTAATATCACTAAAAATAACATTATACTTCTTATATTTAGGTCCAAAAAATATATCTTTTATTTTTTATACAAAAGATTTGGGGGGTTATACACTTTTATATACTCTTTTGTACAATAAAAAAATATGAAAAGAGAATAAAAGTGAAGTAAATTGGTTAATATAAAAAAGAAGTTGTTGACAGATTTTATATTAATAATATGATCCATGAGAAGGGAGAGTACATGTTAGAGGCAAAAGTTATACATATTATGAAATCTTTTAGCGTTTTTGATTTATCTTAAAACTACATTTTAAACGTAGATCCGAACCAATGCTACTTTATGTAGCGTTTATTGATTTTGGGGTAAATCAAACACACACTTGAGAGCTTATCAATGGGACGGGGAATCCTAGCCCTATACCTGCCTTTGTTTAATGGGGTAAAAAAAATCCCTTATTCCTAGTCTTTGCAAGGAAATCTCTGCTGATATCCCCTGCACCTAAAGTGGGATTAATTGTTTTCATTGTTTATTAGTTACTATTACATTATGAGTTAATTATTTCAACCTCCCTTTCAGTTTGGATTTCTTATACAGAATTCCCTCTATTTCTAAAACTTACATGAAACCTTTTCTATTTTATAAATATAATATACTTAAATTCCCAACCTTTACTTTTGTGTGAAATTGACAAAAGTACTCTTATTATAGATTTTGACTTAGTATATAAAACCTCATCTATTTCATAAATATTATAAAAACCTCATTTTATTTTAGTGATACATTATAATTAAATTTCTATACTATGATAAAAAATTAAATTATTACATATTTAAATAATAAAAATTTCAAAATAACATTAGAGTAACATAAGAAAATAAAAATGAAATAAATCATAGTTTCATATCATAAAAATAACAAGAATCATTTTAAAATTGTTATAATAAAAACTTAATCATATGAATTTTTAATAAGAAATAATGAAATTAATTTAGTAAAATCAATTTTAATTTGTATATAATACACTCTAGGCTGCATATTCTTTTCAACTTTAAAGTATGAGAGATACTGACATATTTGATGTAAAGAGATCATCCCTACATATTTGGATTTGCATTCAAATAATGCATAATCGCATTTATTTTATTAAGTTTATATTAAATTTTACTATAAATTTATTTTTTAATTTAGAGAAAAATTCAATTAATAAAAAATTCATGTGATTAAATTTTTATTGCGATGATTTTAAAACGAGTTTTTTTTTTATTTTTATGATATGAAACTATGATTTATTTCGTTATTTATTCTCTTATACTACTCTAATATTATTTTAAATTTTTACCATAGCATTAGGATTTAATTATAATGTATTAATGAAATAAGGTGAGGTTTTTGTAATGTTATGAAATGGAGGGGGTTTTGTGAAATAAGTCAATATCCACAATAAAGGCATCGATGGAACCAGAAAATTTGTGTAGGGGGCAAAAATTGAAGTATTTAACACATATACTGAACAAAATTTACTGCACATTATAAAATATAAAAAGGAAAAAGAATATTCCACACTAAAAATTTAAGTGTGGGAATTAAGAAGTGTAGGAAAGAGAAATAAAAAGAAAAATGAAATGAAGAGTTAAAAAGTGAGAAATATGATAATTGATATAATCGGAAAGGAAAAGAAACATATAATGAAAAATAAAGTGTAGATGAAAGTGAGTGAAAAAATCAAAGCTAATATAAAAATAACGTGTTCACTTGCTTATAACCTGCTTCTTATTACAATACAAAATGGGAGCAAAGTAACAATAAGGGGGGGGGGGGGGGAGAATTAACATATATATACAAGGAATACTAAGACAATTTATGATTTGGAGGGGGGAGACAACCCCTTTTTACTACAAAAGTAAAGGTTGGAGATTTAAATGTAGTATATTTATAAAATAGGAGGGATTTTATGTAGGTTTTAGAAATAAAAGGGGTTTTGTGTAAGAAATACAAAATTAAAGGAAGGTTGAAATAATTTACTCTTACTTTTATTTATCAATCATGCTCATTTAATACTCATATTTTTATATACTTCATTTCACACGTCATTTTTGTTATCTTTCTCTTCCTTATTATTACTTTAATTAGGATAAAGATTTGGTGTAGTCATGTTTTGGTGCAATCAGTGCAGTCATGGACTATGAGCGTTCGATCAAGATGCTTAGATGTTGAGATGTTAAATCTGTAAAAAAAAAAAAGTATCTCAACATCTAAGTCATCCGATATTGATTGAATGATCCAGATCTCATGACTGCAATGGCTGCACTAAAAAATGATGGCATGAAATCCAAATCCCTTAAATTATCATATCTTTCACTTTTTTTTCCCTTTTCTCTCTTCTTCACATTTTCTATACCCAAAAAATTGAGTGTGAAAATTAATTCACCTTTATTTTATTGACTCACGAATCTTATTTGTAAGGATATTGTTAGGGATGCTTATGCATTTTCCTAATGAAGTATTTATGCAGATCAAAAACATGCATGTTAAGTTTTGAGAATGATAAATATAGGATTTAACGATCATATATAAATATGTTATCTATATGTGTTTAAAATATTATATTTTATTTAAGAAATATATAACATATTTTTAATAATTTTTACTTATAAATATATATATATTCGTATACAAATCACTGGTAATAACTAAAAAAATAACCCTAATTACATATAAAAATGAACATTGATGTATTTAAATGCAGTAAATATGGATGGTAAAGTGGGCTGAACCTAGCGCTCGCCTAACCTGTCAAAGTAATGGGATGAGTTATGTCTTTCTAGCCCACCAACCCATCCAACCGGAACTGAATCCTCTCCATGTGGGACCCACCAAATACCTCCATCTTTCTCTCTCCTACTGGTCGTCTCCCGTACTGGAGAGGAAAGGGATCCCACCCAACCTGCCTACTTAGCAGGTCAATAGGTGGGGCGACCCGTTGAGTTAGCCGTCGGGTTGGCTCACCATATTTAATAATTTAAAAATATATTTATTATTATTTATATTTAATAGTTAATTATAACTATTTCACAAAAATTGGAGAAAATATTATATAAAATAAAAAAATCTAAATATTTTTTATTTTAGGCTTAAATATGTTTTTAGTCCCTGGAAATATAGGTGTTTATGGTTTTAGTCCCTAGAAAATTTTTACAAAAATTTTAGTCCCTGGAAATTTCCTCCATTATCACTTTTGATCCTTCTGTTAAATGGGACTGTTAAGTGGTGAGTTGGCTATGTTAAAAGTATTATGTGGCAGTTGGTGAACAGTCCTAGTCAATGTTATAAGCCATGTCAGCAGGTCATGTGCACGACACGTGACCACCCTGTACTCCTTCTCCTTCTTCTTTAAGAGAACGTCTAGGCCTGTTTCAGTCGAAGAAACGGAGACATTTGCAGCAAGGTGAAGAGCAAAACGCGAGGTCGTGTGCCCTTGTGCACGTGAACCGAAAGGGAACAGTTCACCCTTCGCAGCCGGCAATATCCGACCACCTCTCTTTCTTTCCCGCCACCATCCTCACTCTCATTGTCGCTCTCTCACCACAGGACAGGGAAGTCCTCGCTTATCTCATCTCATGCTATTCTAACAGCTTTTCCGGTAACCCTCGCCGGACACCAAAGGGTGTTGTCGACGGAGATCACCCCTCTCTGTTCCATTGGAGCTGTTTCCGCTGCTACATGAGTTACTGGGTCCGCTGGGACACTTCCCCTAATCACCAACTCATTCATGAAATCATCGACGCCTTTGAGGACTGGTTGGCTTAAACTAGCCACAAGAAGGACAAGAGAAACAAGAGAGGCTCTAATAACAAATCCTCTAACGAGTTGAAGTGTTCCGAGTTTATGAGTTCGCCGCGTAATGCGTTGGATGAGTCTCAATCGGTGGGGGAGAGTAGTAATAGTAGTGTTGGTGGTGGTGGTGATGTTGAAGTTGGTCAAGGTGGTGATGGGGTGGAAGATGAGGAGAAAGGGTCAGTGAGAAGGTTTGTGAGTTTTATTGGAGATAGGATTTGGGGTGCTTGGGGACAGTGAATTTCGAAGAGAAAATTAAGGTGGGTTTAACTAACCCCTTGCCCCTTCTTTAATTTTCTCTCTGTTTTTTTCTTTCTTTTATAAATTATTATTATTATTTTCCTTTTTGTACATTAATCACTTCCTTGCACTTGCAATGTATAAAAGGAAATGGTAGTTTCTTTTTCTGTGATTCAGGGGATGCCTAGTTTTGTTATAATCACAATGAAATCATACTTATCAACTCACTTCTTCACTCGCTCAATTTTCATTTTTTCTCTGCGAAATGCTCTCTTAATTGCGCTGAAAACGGGAAGAAGGTTGTTTCTTGCAAACTCATCAATGGGGGTTCACTTACATAAAGGCACCCGGCCTCGCGTTCTGCCTTTCCTTCGCCAGTCTCGCGTTTTGCTCTTCACCTTGCTGCAAATGTCTCTGTTTCTTCGATTTCAGTCCTAGACGTTCTCTTAAAGAAGAAGGAGAAGGAGTACAGGGTGGTCACATGTTGTGCACATAGCTGACATGGCTTATAACATTGATTAGGACTGTTCACCAGTTGCCACATAATACTTTTAACAGAGCCAACTCACCACTTAAAGTCCTATTTAACAGAAGGATCAAAAGTGATAACGGAGGAAATTTTCAGGGACTAAAATGTTTGTAAAAAATTTTCAGGGACTAAAACCATAAACACATATATTTTCAGGGACTAAAATCATATTTAAGCCTTTATTTTATTATAATTTAAATATATTATGTATTATTTTTATTTTAATAAATTCTTCCATTAATTTTTAGATGGATTATACAAGCCAATCCCTCAGAGCAAATGGAAATGGGGTTTGTTACGTAAAAAAAAAAAAAAAAGAAAAAAGAAATGTGGGCGAGAGGATGTGACATGCGCTGAAGTTCGTGCGTCTTGTAGCATCACGAGGCATTGGGTATTTGGTGGAGTTAATCTTACATTAACAAAGTCTAACCATGATTAAGGATGTTGATTTCGCGTCATGCATTTCACACGTCACTATGATAGTGAGTGAGGGCGAAACTGTGGTTGCTGATGTGATAGCAATATAGTGAGAATCGAGTTATAGATTCGTCCTTAGTTAGGTGTAATACAGTAGAATACAATACCTCTTCTTACTAATTAGTAGTATTACGTGATATATTTTATTACAATTTAAATAACCATAAATGCAAGCTACAAATGATATAAATACAAATAAATATGTATACGTAAGTACGTACGTGATATGTATATATATAATTAAATATTTTTATTTTATTCATCATTTCATATTGTCTCTATGTGTGAATATTTACTTTGTTGCTACTTGCTACCGTCACATTTTAAATTACTGAGAAATTTTGTATTTAAATCTACTATTTTTCAAATATATAGTATCATATTACAAATTCATAATGAAGTTTTTGTTTTTTATAGAAAAAAAAAAAACACAAAGGTAAAAGGTACTCACGTTTGTCACCAACCATGGCTCATTTTAAGGTTTGTGTGAGAGAAGAAACCTGAGAGGAGAGAAGAAGAATCTTTGGGGTCTGCCAACTCACTCACCCAACCTTTCTCTTTCTTGATTCCTTCAACGGTAGGCGTTTTTTTCACTCCTTTTCTTCATTGCTGTTGTAAAGTACTTCTTCCTAGCTCCCTTTCTGGGTTCTCATGTTCCTTTTTCATTTACTGTGCTACTTTGCTCACTTTCCCCCTTTTGAGCTTCTATATGCATCAATGGAAGATGGGTAATCTTGCATTTGGATATATGTATCTTCCTGTTTCAAATGATTTAAGGTTTCACACTGCCATCTTAAGTAACATTGCTTCAGTTCTCAGTGCTTCTAGATGATTTTCTGGTAGGTAAAATTTGTTACTTGTAGATGATGTTTTGTCAGATTTAGTTCTAGGGTATTGATTCTTCAATCCAAGATTTTCTCAGATTGGTGTAATAGGACTCTTTGGTTGTAGATTGTGCGCTTCAAAATTAAATTTTTAAATGCTATCACGGTATTTAATTTCTGTCAAAATATATAGGCTAGCTGAAAGGGGTCTACTTTGAGTTTGAGATTTATCTCCCTCTGTTCTTTTCCCCTTTCTTCATGGAGCTAACTACATATCATGAGTACTATGTGCCAAAGCTGAATCTTTTGAAATCTTGAGACATAAAGAAAATCTGTTTTACTTTTCTATGGATTTTTTTTTCTTGTAATGTGAAGTTCTGATTGTGGTGTTTAATTTGGTTTCAGATTTCTGAAATTTCATCCTTGTTCCTTTGGCTGTCACCATAATGGTTTCAAGGTCATATTCTAACTTGTTGGATCTTACTTCCTGTGACTCTCCAACTTTTGGTCGTGAAAAGAAAAGGCTTCCTCGTGTGGCCACTGTTGCTGGAGTACTGTCTGAACTAGATGATGATAACAACAGCAACAGTGCTGGTTCTGATGCTCCCTCTTCAATTACTCAAGATAGGATGATTATTGTAGGTAACCAGCTTCCATTACGGGCACATAGGAAAGATAATGGTACATGGGACTTTACCTGGGATGAGGACTCGCTTCTTTTACAGCTAAAAGATGGTCTTGGGGAGGATGTGGAAGTTATCTATATTGGTTGTCTCAGAGAAGAAATTGAGCCAGATGAGCAAGATGATGTTGCTCAATACTTACTTGACAATTTCAAATGTGTACCCACATTCCTTCCTACTGAGCTTTTTAGTAAATTCTATCATGGATTCTGCAAACAACATCTATGGCCTTTATTTCATTACATGCTTCCCTTATCACCTGATCTCGGTGGTCGATTTGATAGGTCCCTTTGGCAAGCTTATGTTTCTGTGAACAAGATATTTGCAGACAAAGTGATGGAAGTTATTAGCCCTGATGATGACTTTGTGTGGGTTCATGACTACCATTTGATGGTTCTCCCAACATTTTTGAGAAAGAGATTTAACAGGGTGAGGCTAGGATTCTTCCTCCATAGTCCATTCCCTTCCTCTGAGATATATCGAACACTTCCTGTTAGGGATGAACTTCTCAGAGCTCTTCTGAACTCTGACCTTATTGGATTTCATACTTTTGATTATGCCAGACACTTCCTCTCCTGTTGCAGTAGAATGCTTGGACTTTCTTATCAGTCCAAGCGTGGCTACATTGGTCTTGAGTACTATGGTAGAACTGTTAGTATTAAGATTCTTCCTGTTGGTATTCATATAGTACAGCTTCAATCTGTCATGAATCTTCCTGAGACAGAAAGAAAGGTTGCAGAGTTAAAGGACCAGTTCAAAGGTCAAACTGTGATTCTTGGGGTTGATGACATGGATATCTTTAAAGGAATCAGCTTAAAACTTTTAGCTATGGAACAATTGCTTTTACAACACCCTGATAAGAGGGGCCAAGTTGTTCTGGTCCAAATTGCAAACCCTGCAAGAGGCCGAGGGAAGGATGTCCAGGAGGTGCAAATTGAAACTTATGCCACAGTGAAAAGGATAAATGGTACATTTGGAAGGCCTGGATATACACCTGTAATCTTGATTGATACACCCCTTCAATCTTATGAGCGAATTGCTTATTATGTGATTGCAGAATGTTGTCTTGTTACAGCAGTGAGAGATGGGATGAACCTTATACCCTATGAATACATCATATGTAGACAAGGAAGTGAGAAGCTAGATGAGATTTTAGAGATAAACCCGTTTACACAGAAAAAGAGCATGCTGGTTGTGTCTGAGTTCATTGGGTGCTCCCCATCACTAAGTGGGGCAATTCGAGTCAATCCATGGAACATTGATGCTGTTTCTGAAGCTATGGATACTGCCTTAATGGTTCCAGGGTCTGAAAAACAGATGCGGCATGAGAAGCATTATAAGTACGTTAGCACACATGATGTTGCATATTGGGCACGTAGCTTCTTGCAGGATCTGGAAAGGGCATGTAGGGATCATCTCAGGAGGAGATGCTGGGGGATTGGTTTTGGTTTAGGATTTCGAGTAATTGCTTTGGACCCAAATTTTAGAAAATTATCAGTGGAGCATATTGTTTCAGCTTATAAGAGGACCAAGCACCGAGCAATTCTGTTGGATTATGATGGTACCATGATGCAACCTGGATCAATTAGCACAGCACCTAATGCTGAAGCTGTATCCATCTTGAACAGCTTGTGCAGGGACACCAAGAATGTCGTTTTCCTTGTCAGTGGAAAGGATAGGAAGATACTTACTGAATGGTTTTCTTCATGTGAAAGTCTGGGAATTGCTGCAGAGCATGGTTTTCTTGTTAGGTTTGTCCCTTTTCCTTTTATGTGTGTGCACTGTGTGTGTGTGTTTGATCCATGGGGGAGAATCTGGCAACAGTTTTTTTTTCCATGTGAGTTTTGCTTTTTGATTATCTAATTACCTGTGAACTAATCTTAATGATTTTGAATATTACAAGAAACTCATACAGAAATAGGAAGCAATGAATGGCAATAAACTACCGAACTTAGAATTTACTACTTGTTTATTTGTCTAGTTTAGTTTGGTTTCTTCTTTCATCTCAAATTTGGTAGGATTAGGGTATCATTATTGGCATTTCTATTTTTCATAGGGGTCTAGCTCCTCTCTGTCAGTAAAATAAATGTACATAGCTTCATGTTATTATATAAGGGGGACTGTTGAGGAAAAATAAAGAAGACAATTTCCTTAGAAGAGCATGCTTGTATGATCAAATTGAGGTTTATCCTTTCTTTTTCCAGGACGAATCGCAATGCAGAATGGGAAACTTGTGTTTCTGTCCCAGATTTTGACTGGAAACAGATTGCTGAGCCAGTAATGCAGTTATACATGGAAACAACTGATGGTTCTAACATAGAGGCCAAAGAGAGTGCTCTCGTTTGGAATTATGAGTATGCAGACCGAGACTTTGGTTCATGCCAGGCTAAGGAGCTTTTAGATCATCTTGAAAGTGTTCTTGCTAATGAGCCTGTTTCTGTTAAAAGTAGTTCACACGTTGTGGAAGTTAAACCTCAGGTCAGAAATTAATCCATCTTTCTACCTCTAGTCTATCTATTATGTATCATTTAAGTTAATTAACCTTTGGTCAGGGAAAATGTGAAAGGTCCTCCTTTTTATAAGATCCTGAAATTTTCACTACTACCTTTTCCTAACTAACAAAAAGGAAATCCAATTTACATTTGTTGAGGCCCTTCCTCCAATGTTGACTATACAACTTGATATACAGGGTGTGAACAAGGGTATTGCTGCAGAACATCTTCTCTTAACAATGCAACAAAAGGGAGTGATTCCAGATTTTGTTCTATGCATTGGAGATGACAGATCAGATGAGGACATGTTTGAGGTAATAACAAGTGCAAAGGCCTCTTTTTCTCCGGTTGCCGAAGTGTTTCCTTGCACTGTTGGGCAGAAACCTAGTAAAGCAAAGTATTACCTGGAAGACCCAAGTGAGATTTTGAGAATGTTGCAAGGCCTTGCCAATGCTTCTGAGCAGTCTGCAAGAAGTTCTCCCTAGTCTTCTCATTAAGCATTTTGATCTGTAGCATACTTTCTCCATAGGCTCCAAAATCTATATTGGGATGTCCTTTTTAGTATTCTTAACCTATTTAATGTTCTAGCTGACTTGGGCTAAGATTCTTGTCTTGCCTGGTCATGCTATATGCAAAAGCCATCCCAACATTTTTACCAATTACCAAATGTATCTAGGTTTTGTTTTGCAAGTAGATAAATCATCATGTGGTGTAGTTATTGTTTCTAATCTCCAATATGGTTCCACCCATTGATGTATAATAAAGTGATTCTTGGCTGGGAATGAATGAATGATATAAGATTGTTAGGGAATGAATGAATGATGTAAGATTGTTAATGTCCCTCCCACATCAAGTGAATTTTTGTTGGTGATGTGAACCATGCCAAGCTAGAGCAGACTAGAGCTGCTTGTGTTCTGTTTCTGTCAGTCAACCATGCAAGCTCTCTATGGTAACCATCTATTTGATGTAGGGTGGCAGTTTCTGAATTACTGGATTGAATTTGATAAAAGGAATTCTTCTAAGCAAAACTCCACTTCAAAAACCACCATTGTGGGTTGTAAATTAAGATTTTTCCATGTTTGTAGTAATCCGTTAATCACTTGTCAAGTGTGTTAATTCCACTTGAGAGCCTGTGTTCTCATCATACTTTTTTAAACATTTAAACAAATTAAACCCCCATATCTACCAAAAAATATAGCAAAAAAAAGAGGTAATAGGTTCGATCCTCACTAAATACACTTTTAGTAGTGGTGAGGAGCTTAACTGTGACTAAGCCCCAATAGGATTGTCATTGGTAATAGTAGATATTTGTGGTTAACACAAAAAAAAGAGGTCTGAGACTGTGTGGAGCAGAAATGTAGGTCCATACAGAGATGAGAAAATGGGCCAAGCCTATCGGTCAGTTTGAACTAACCCGTTAAATTGTAGGGCTTTTTTTTGGTGAATTTTAAATTGTAGGACTTCATGATAAAAAAAAATTGTAGGGCTTAATTTTTAAAAATCGAACCCGAATTAATATTGGACTTTTTAAGCCTAGCCCATCTTATCAAAATAGCAGCCTTAATCCGCATTTTACAAGGCTTGGACACCATTCTTTGAGCCCTAATTAAATCTGGGAGTTTTTTGGTTCGACACGTTTTAGCCCGTAACCCACATCGGGCAGGTCCAAATCGAACTAAGTAACCCATTTTACCACCTCTAGACCTAGGCACAGTCTCTTAAAGAGAGTTGTTACATCAATTGCACTGCGAGTTGTGACCAAAAACAAAAGAGATATATTGGTTGAATCATCTTGATTAATTTTGTAAATAAATAGGAGTAAAGTACAGTTCAAATAGCTTATATTCTTAATTGTTATTTGGAAAGAGTATGTAAATATGTAATACCTTTAAGATTTTTTTGGTAAATACCTTTAAGAATATTTTAATAAATGAAAAGTTGTAATTTGTCAATATACTTTTTTTCAAAATAAACAAATGAAATTATAGTAATAACTTGTTTTGTACATTATAAAAATTTTCAATACTTTATAAATTTCAAATATAAAAAGAATGAAAATAAAATACATACAAATATCATTAGCTAGGCTAAATACAATGCTTCATGGGCTCGTTACAATGGATTAGCCGAAAGAACCATTATTTTTTTGGTATATAAAAGCATACCACTTTTGACCAAAAAAAAAAAAAAAAAGCATACCACTTCATGTTCTGCACTATTGCCTAGAAAGAGCATGCATTAGTCTGAAGTATCATTAACTATAGCTTTAACTCATGGGCACTCTGGAAATAGATAATCTCCAGTTCAAAAGGTAACTAGGCAGCAATTGTATCCAAGGGTGGATATTTAATAAATTTATATAATAATACTTTTGATTAGGTTAAAAATTATTATGTGGTGGGGATCTTCTACAGATAAAAATAGCTTGGGCGCTAGGCAATGTTAAAGCCTCACTCTAAACGGGGACATTGGTTTGACTGCCAAATTTTCTCGTTCTATTTTCCATTCACAACATGCACGCTCTAACTATTAATATTATACATATATAAAATAATAAAATATACACATATAATAATTAGTGTTATTACTTATTACTGTTACATTCACAACTTTTATGCTAAAGATGATACCATATTGAGGAAACCAAATTGAGGAAAAGAGTGATCATATGAAATAACAATAATAATAATAATGAAAAGAGGGAAGTGGCCGTAATCGTAGTAATGTCTCCCTAACGGTTCAGAAACAAAAGAGAATAATCATCACTGTCTAACATGGTCTTCTTATGTGTGCGCTGACCATCTGACAATGCAATGTACAAGTACAATATATGTGCAACAATGTCCAATATATTTATTCAGGAAAAAAAAAAACAAACAAATTGAACCTTACTGCTTATACTAATAATGTGTTTGGTCTCATACCAACGATTCAGATAAGGCATTTAGTACACAAAATACTAAAATAGAGACGCTTAACGGTTTAAGGTGTAATATAATTAGTAACTATATATTCATTAGCATAATAACAATCAATCTTATTTTCTTTCTTATTAAATTGGATAATTTGTTTTACTATTTCTATCATTCTTTTATGGGTGATCTTTAATGATGATCAAACACATCTAATTTTAAATAAATTAAACATTCATAAATATATAATTTTATAACTAAAATATATACATTAAAATAATATTATGAATAAAGTATTAATTATTTTTTAAATTATATTATATTTTGTATATTTAATTTATTTAATAAAAACATTCAATTTAATGGTTGAATTATTGAACTTCGATATTTCTAAAAATTTACTAAACAAAAAAAGCTTAACAAGATTTATTCTTACGATAAGTGAATGATTATTCTTGCTTTTATACAAAAACACACACTAAATCAATACTTTTAAGATTTTAGATATTAATTTAATTTTTTATAATATAAAATAATATTTAAGTTCAAAAAATTAATATTTAAAAAACTCTAAAAAATTAAACTAATATTAATTTAAACATTATAAAATTAAATTAATATTAATTTTGTAAAGAAACTAACTTGAAAATATTAAAAAGTAGAAATAAAGATAATAAATTTATGAACTACTAAAATAAACTTTTTTATCTAACAATTATAGTTCAATCAAATACATAAGTTAATATAAGCTAACATATTTGTGTTGCGAAATATACGCGCTAGTGAATGGTGATGAATGCTAAATGTGTTTGATTATTGTAAATGTGGATTTAAGCAAATGCTATTGAGAGGTAGAGTTGGTAAAATGGACTAGTTTGATTGGGCCGATTCATAAAAGTCCATAAAATTGTAAGGCCCAAACACTTTTTTCTTATATTGAAAAATTTAGGGTGAAATGATGATGCCTCAGTTCAGGGCAGGGAAAGTCTCCGGGCTCATAGCACTTATAGAGCTACTTACATATACCTCACCACAAGGGGACGTGTGGAGATTCGAACCTGCAACCTGTTAGGTAAGAGACTATGTCGTGCTCCACTCAACCAATCCCTTAGGGTTATGACACTTATTTTAAAACCCTGAATAATCGCAAAAAGATCTCATTGTTAAACCCCGAATAATCTACCCACAAAAGATCGCAAAAGGCAAATAGCCCACAAAAACCAAAAAATAAAACCAGGCTACCCGCAAAAAGCCCGTAAAATATTGTAGGGTTCAGACACTTATTTTAAAAAATCGAATAATTACCAAGCTTTTTAGCCCAACTCACTATCCACAATGGACCGGATAGCTTGAATTAATTACCAACTCTACTTAGAAGAGTGTTGAACCAAATCCA
Source organism: Sesbania bispinosa (assembly GCA_026901365.1). Taxonomy (NCBI): domain Eukaryota; kingdom Viridiplantae; phylum Streptophyta; class Magnoliopsida; order Fabales; family Fabaceae; genus Sesbania; species Sesbania bispinosa. The sequence goes on along the minus strand of QLOH01000476.1, from coordinate 607,107 downwards.
CGTTTGAATTTATGTAAATCTTCGTGTGTATTTAGTTTGACGTTGGAAACGACCAAACTCAAATTTAAATTCTTAAATAGAACTATTTCTAGCATTAAAAACATGAGTTTTCCATTTTTCCAACGCTAAAATAAATGATAATCACACACTAACTTGAGAAATGAGAAGCACAATGGCTTGTTGTAACTTGTAAGAAGGGGCTGCGGCAGCGTGGACCTGTTTGCGTGTACTTTGGTTACCTTGCCAGTTTACGCCGCCTTTTGTGCCGGGTTATTGTTCCTTCTTAATTTCTTCTATTACTCTTTTTTCTCCCCTCTATTATCCATTTACCATTGGATTAATGAATCTGGGAGGAATTTTCAATACATCAGCCACATTATAAACTTTTGAATATACATAAATTAATTAACTTGCAAGTGTGAGATCATATGAGCCGGTTTGTGAGAACTTGCCTGTTTGACTCCAATCAAATTTGACTTGCATGCTGTAAAATGAGTTATAAACTAAACTAATATGGACAACAAAGACCATTTTAGGAAACAGGTGACTTATTCTATTTTTCACCTTTATCAATGAGGGATAAAATACTTAAACAACACAAGGTAGCACTATTCTTTTTAAGAGTTATAATAACAAATTATTAAATAACTATGAATTTAAATTAATCAATATTTACATATGTTAATAAAATTTTAATAATTATTTAATTTATCTAACCAATTTAATCATTTATAAAAAAAATGATAAGATCAATTATATATCCAACTAAGTTAACCACTACATTATATAGCACCACTTAAAAGAATATCAAATAGAATTTTCCAATAAAAAAGCTTATCCGATTTGTGTTTTCTAAATCTTGGTTAAATTAATTAAAAGAATAAAAAGTGGAGAAAATTACTTATCATTATATCCAAGTACTATAAAAAATATCAATCATCAATGTGTTATAATTAATGATTAATTACCATAATCAATTATCATAATTATTAAGATTAATAATTTAGTAACTTAGTAGCTATAAATCTATGCAAGAACTTTTCAAGAGTGTAGATAGAGAAAAAGCATCATCATTGAATTGAGTTACACAACTATTTCCACTCAAGTCTGGTCTGGTTTCTATCACTCTGTTCAGTTCAGTCACCAACCATTTCCTTTTTCTTTTCTTTTTGCGTTTTCGTTTTATAATAATAATAACAATAATGTATGTTTCTTGAAGCTTTTTGCAAGCTCAACCTTTTCCCTTTTCCTTTCTTCAAAACACTCTGCTTTCTTCTCCATCATCACTCACTGTTAACACCTTCACTCTCTCTCTCTCTCTCTTCTTCTTCTTTCTACCCTGTTTCCCTGGCATACCAAGAAGGAAAGAAACTAAGGTAACTTCAGTGACCTTCATTTTCCTTATTGTACTTTTTGCTCCAACGGTCACTAAGTTGGAGATGTTCCCTTTAGTTTTGTTGCTTTTTCTTCTCTGCAACTCTCTTGTTGCACGTGTGAGCTCTGTCAACAGTGAAGGCTCTGCGCTTTTGACACTGAAGGAGTCCATCATCACAGACCCAGAAGGGTTTATGACTAACTGGAACTCTTCTGATGACAACCCATGTTTGTGGAATGGGATCGCATGCAAGGATCAAAGTGTTGTCTCCATTAGTATCCCAAAAAGGAAACTTTATGGGTTTCTTCCTTCTGGGCTAGGATCTCTTTCCCAGCTTCGCCATGTGAATTTGAGGAACAACAAGCTCTTTGGGAGCTTGCCTATTGAGCTCTTTGAAGCCCAGGGACTGCTAAATTTGGTGCTTCATGGCAATTCCTTTTCTGGGTCTGTTCCAAATGAGATTGGGAACCTCAGGTACCTTCAAACTCTAGATTTATCACAAAATTTCTTCAATGGGTCTTTACCTGCTACAATAGTCCAATGCAAAAGGCTCAGAACAGTTGTTCTTAGTCATAATAACTTCACCGGTCCTCTGCCAGATGGATTTGGTGGTAATTTGTCTTCTTTGGAAAAACTAGACCTTTCTTTCAATCAATTCAATGGTTCAATCCCTAGTGATATGGGAAAACTATCAAGCCTGCAAGGAACTGTTGATTTGTCTTATAATCATTTTAGTGGTTCAATCCCAGCCACCCTTGGTAATCTTCCTGAGAAGGTTTACATTGATCTTTCTTACAATAACTTAAGTGGTCCAATACCCCAAACTGGTGCATTAATTAATAGAGGACCAACAGCTTTTATTGGCAATTCTGATCTATGTGGCCCCCCTTTGAAGAATCTATGTGCTAATTCACCTTCCTCACTTCCATCTTTGCCTGATAATAACCCATCTCAGGATAGTGATAATGGTTTTGGGAAAAGTGAGAAAAGCAAAGGGCTGAGTAAAGGTGCTGTGGCTGGCATTGTTGTGGGAGATGTAATTGGAATTTGCCTTATAGGTTTGCTATTCTCTTATTTCTACTCAAGGGTTTGTGGTTTTAATGAGGAACAGGATGAAAATGGTTTTGACAAAGGTGGGAGACAGAGGAAGGAGTGTTTATGCTTCAGAAAGGATGAGTCTGAGACGCTATCTGATCATGTTGAGCAATATGATCTTGTCCCATTAGATGCTCGAGTGGCTTTTGATTTGGATGAGCTTCTTAAGGCTTCAGCTTTTGTTCTGGGAAAGAGTGGAATAGGGATTGTCTACAAAGTGGTGCTTGAAGATGGGCTTACCTTGGCTGTGAGAAGATTGGGAGAGGGAGGTTCTCAAAGGTTTAAAGAGTTTCAAACAGAAGTTGAAGCAATAGGAAAGTTAAGGCATCCAAATATTGTTACTCTGAGAGCCTATTACTGGTCTGTTGATGAGAAGCTTCTCATCTATGATTATATTCCCAATGGAAGCCTTGCTGCAGCAATTCATGGTAAGTTTCATTAAGGGAAAGTCTATATTTTTTCTAATGATAATTTAATGATCATTTGGTGGTCTGACTCTAACACTTTATTCATTTGATTGTTGGTTCCATTTAATGTATTCAGGGAAGGCTGGACTTGTCACATTTACACCACTTTCTTGGTCTGATAGAATGAAAATCATGAAAGGAATTGCCAAAGGATTGGTCTACTTGCATGAATTTAGTCCAAAAAAATATGTCCATGGAGACCTGAAGCCAAGTAACATACTTCTAGGACATAGCATGGAACCCCATATTTCTGATTTTGGTCTTGGACGCCTTGCAAATATTGCTGGAGGGTCTCCAACCTTGCAATCTAACCGAGTGGCTGCAGAGAAACCCCAAGAAAGACAAAAGAGCTTATCAACAGAAGTTACAACAAACATTTTGGGAAATGGTTATCAAGCTCCAGAAACAATGAAAATGGTGAAACCATCACAGAAGTGGGATGTTTATTCATATGGTGTGATTTTGCTAGAAATGATTACAGGAAGATTGGCAATTGTCCATGTGGGTAACTCTGAAATAGACCTTGTTCAATGGATTCAGTTCTGCATTGATGAGAAGAAACCACTCTCAGATGTATTAGATCCATATTTAGCTGAAGATGCAGATAAGGAAGAAGAGATTATTGCAGTTTTGAAGATTGCAATTGCTTGTATCCATAGCAGCCCTGAAAAGAGACCTATAATGAGGCATGTGCTTGATACTTTGAATAGATTGTCCATATCCTCTGATTGAAAAGCTTCATGAACAAGAAGCTTTGAATTGTGAATCAATCGAGTTCATTTGTGAGGCTTTTACTCTCTGTTACAGTTGAGAAGGATTTCAAGCTGCTAGGATTGTCTATAAGTATTTCACTGAATATATGAATCCATCTTGTATTGAACCACTAGAAGAGAAAATAAAGTAACATGTTTGAAGCAAAGATTCTCCTCATTGTTATTTATCAGTACATAGGAACTGTGTTGGTGTTGGTATGCTACATAGCATGCTCTTGATTTTTTTCCCCTTCTAGTTTATTGGTATTCTATCTATTGAAATTGAAATAATATAAAAAAAGAACTTCTTCATCTTCTTTATTTTACTTTTGTTTTTAATCTTATAACTACATTTTGTACAGAAATGTCCAATAAAATTTATAAATTTGGAACAATTGTTTTACACAGCTATTTATCTGATTTGACATTTAATTCCTAAGCTCTCTGAACTCTGGATCATCATCGTAATTGGGTTGATGTCACAAATCCTGTTTTCCCTTTTAGCACTGATTTGAACCACGCCTGATCCGACAAGAATGCCAGGTTGCATTGCATGTCATGCCTTAACTGTATGTCATGTATTTGTACACTTCTTCCCCAATCTTTATCAGTCATACTATTTAAGAATAATTCAGTGCAAGGCATATAAAAGACAAACTAAAGAATTTTAAGGTAAACCTCACGCTTGGTTTCATTGTTTTCTCATAATAGCCAGCTAAGCTTCATATAGGAAAACAAATATATGATATCTTTATTTTGTTAGCATAATTTTATATCACAGATGTATTTACTGTTAGTATAAAACCATTCATATGATTTTGTCCAACCGTTCAAACTTTGAGATAATTGATTTATGACATTTGCAGTATAAATACTAAATATTTAAAATACAACAAGCATATAACAATGTTATTACGGGTAACACTACTATAAACTGGTTTTGACTAACAGTTTTTTTTTTTTTAAGAAAAATGCTAGCAACACACTCTTTAGCTCTTTCCAACACACTCCATGTGATTGGTTAAAAGTCACATGGGTCCCACCATATTGAGAGTGGGACCCACATAATTTGGTGGGATCCGTGTGAATTTTAACCAATCACAAGGAATGTATTGAAAAGAGTGTACTAAGGAGTGTGTTGGTAACACTATTCTTCTTCTCATTAATTATATGATTGATTTATTATAGATGGGATAACGAAAAGAAAACAAAGTGTTATGTGGCTAGATTGGTAGTCCTTTATTTTCAATGCAAGAAGCCTGTGAGGAAAAAAAGAGATGATTTATCTCTAGTTATAATCTGCATCAATAGATTAAAAAATGTTTTTTTGGGGGGTGGGGATTAAATTTGACTCATCAGATGATTTTTTTTAAAAAAGTACAAATGAAATGATTATTTAAGAAATGGTTGATTTTGCGAATTTTTGAAATCTTTATTTTTCTTAATCAACTTATTCATATTAACTTATTGTTGTCACTTTTGCTGACTTGTTAAAATTACAATTTACAAACAAGATGAGGGGACCCCACACTTAAATAAACTAAGAAGTGGTTCAACTTTGGGATGACCAAACCATGTGGCGCTAATTTAGGGGAAATGGACTACAGCAATTTGTTGGAAAATTCTTGCCTGTCCTGTGATGTGGTTTTTTAACTGATAATGATCTCATTTTTTTTCTGACTTGGAAACATGAAAAGGACAGAAATTCCTCCAGTTTGAGTTTTGAGCTCTTGTGAATTTAATGCCAATGCTTCAATAATCAAAGTATTAAACTTTGGGTTATCTTTTTTTTCCCATTTATGATAGTCTTTAGCCAATGCTTTGACCGATTAGAAACCATGTATTTATACCTAATAAAAGGAAAAACTCAAGGGCTGGCAAGATAAACAGAAGTTTAGGGCCTTTTCATCATTTTTATTGCAAGCAATGAATTGTATGAGGATAAACGGGGATCCCAAGAAGGTTTAACAAAAATTGGCCGAGTGAAAAACTTGAATCTAAGCCAATGGAGGGGAACATGTCATTGTCCTATTTAAAAGTGAAAGCAACTTGTCAAATTAATTACATTGAATTTGAGAAACGGTAGAGAATAATTGTTATACCAAAACTTAATTTCTAAGCATTAATTTTTGTGCCAACCCGTGCTACTTAGCTGCAGTCTAGCAAAGGCACTTAGGTGAAGATTCCTTAATTTTGCTGGTGCAAGAACACATCCATCTCGATGATAATGGTAGAATCTTTATAAAATATAAAACTCTTTTTCTGAACATTTAACACAACTACGTTCAGTCGTTCACAGCGTTGGAGCTCGAGACTATGGTTTAGGATACTTGGAAAATGAAATGATTTATGTAATCATTAATTGACAGGGATATTAAACTTCAAATGTCTAACTTTAAAGGGTTAAATACATTTTTGATCCCTATACTTTTGTAAATAGGTGATTTTGATTTCCTAGTTTTAATTATTCAATTTTGATCCATATACTTTTGTAAACGAGTGATTTTGGTCCACATAGTTTTAATTGCTCAATTTTTGTACCTCTTCTTTAAAAATTGAACAATTCTAATCATATCGCTAGCCTCCCATTAAATATTTAGCAGAGTTTGCGGACATAAATTTAATTTTGTGACGTGTAAACTATCACATGATAAAGATTATTATTTAATTTTATCTCTTAATTTTTTAAACGAAAAATCAGAGCTTGCAGATTTCAATTCGCTCTCGATTTCATTTTAAATTTCATTTCATGCCCGAATGTGATTTCAGTTCGCTTGGTTGATGGCTCGAAGCATACCTGCAATTGTTTTAGTTTTGGGACTTGTACTTGCTTGATTGTTTTTAAGGAAATTGGAGTGTAGTAGTGAGATTTTGTTTTTTTTTTAATTTTGTTTTCTCATTATATTAAATTATGTAGAATCTGATTTTATTTTCTGAATTTTCGTTTAAAAAAATTAAGATATAAAATTAAATAATAATATTTGTCATATGATAGTTTACACATCACAAAATTAAATCCATGTCGGCAAACTCTACTAAATATTTAATGGGAGGCTAACGGTAGGATTAAATTTGTTCAATTTTTAAAGAAAAGATACCAAAATTGAGCAATTAAAATTAGGGGACCAAAATCACTCATTTACAAAAGTATAAGGACCAAAATTGAGCAATTAAAACTAAGGGGACCAAAATCACCCATTTACAAAAGTATAGGGACAAAAATGTATTTAAGCCAACTCTAAAATACCATGTAAATTTTTCAGAACTAGAAGAACTGAATCATTAACTGTTTATGTGTTTTCTCTAAATCAATATTTCATCTTGCTGATTCTTCGTTGCTTAATCTTTGTTAAATTTATGTGTGGTTACCGATATTGTCATCTGGCATCCTCGTGTAGAAGAAAGCTTCAAATATGAA